>JASAMV010004759.1:0-47058 GCA_030248065.1 Rhynchonema sp. JSB1_4
TCGGACATGATTGGGTACCAGCTAGTATCGTTGGGTACCATTGCATGTGTATGTATGTATATGTTGGGAACCCTGTAAAATATATTGCCTTCGGACATATTCTTTCGTGGGGTACCCTGCATAGCTGGTACCAGCTAGTGTCGTTGGGTACCACTGTATATAGCTATGTATGTTGGGTACCTTCTGTGTATGGGCGTATCTATGTATATAGGTACCTTATGTATGTTGTGCTCTCCTATTAATACGTGCACAGTGATGACACAGCACCGCGTATGTACCTACGTATGTTGGGTACCATGTAGACACGTACGTATGTTGGGTACCATGAATGTATGTAGCTACGTATGTTGAGTACCACGCAAGTACCTACGTATGTTGGGTACCATGAATGTATGTAGCTACGTATGTTGAGTACCACGCAAGTACCTACGTATGTTGGGTAGCATGCAAGTACCTACGTAAGTGAAGTACCGTATAACTTCCTACGTATGTATGGTATCATACATGAGAGTTTGATGAAAATTTTTCTAAGTCCGAAATTTTGGAGATTGCCATCTAAAAATATTGACCAAATGTCCCCGAGACAATCGTCGACATCATTAATTATGAAGGTATGTCATCGCTTGCACTTGTGCTCGATGCACAATACTTAGCGGCTGGCATGGTATTTTGCTGCTCTTTGATGCACACGGATAATACTTTGTTGCGAGAAAATTTTTCTGACGGTGCGTGTTGCCTCATCCCTGACGGTGCAGCTTTCCGGGTTTCATGGCATTTCGCAATATAGGCAAGCAGCGCACAACGTTAGACGCTTTGGACGAAACGGACCGGGCATTGAGCCAGCACTTGAGCAGAGCCGGTTCGAGCAAGGCCACTTTGGGCAAAAAATTGCGACGATCAAAAGAGCAGAACCTAGAAATGATTTAGGCCAAGGCATTAGCACAGACCCGAACACAAAACGAAGCCGAAGTGGGAATAAAACCTGTCTACTTTTGAGAACCAGGGTTGGGGTAAAAAAACTAGAAGAAAATTCCCAATTTGTTTCCAAAAAACGTGATTCTCTTCCAAAAAAGAAGAGTAAGTCCACTTTTAATATTTTCATAGCCTTTTTATTATTTGCGCCATCATTTGCCAAAGATGATGTTATTGTGCATATTTCTGTCTGTTTTTAGCAAACAAAAGCAAAGTGTCATTACTGTACTAGACAGTTCGTAGATGTATTGAGTAACGTGGAGAGCTGAAATAATGCGCGCATTCAGTTCTTCTAGCAAATCAAATCTGCTTGACGTGTGATTAGTGCCAGAACACCGGGCATCACTAATCGCGGTTTGCACGGTTGTTGTCATGTTATTTTGCTATGTGCCAGATACTCACTTTTGCACTCACATATGTACAGTGGTGTCAATAGGGGGGAGGGGTTGGGGGCTACCCCCTGGTATGGGTATGGGAAATCGGCCGGGGGGTATGGGGTATGGGAAATTTTTCACTTTTGGAAGAAGTACACCTAAGAAATGACTTTTTGACCCCTAGAAGTACCAAAATTGACCATTTCCGCCTAAAAATGCCAAAAATCGCTTGCTGCCGTACGAAAACCCTGTTTTAGGCACTTTTAGACCACTTTTTGGTACTTTTTGGGTCATTTTTTCCGAAAACCCCTCAGGTATGGGAAATTTTTGAATTTTTGGAGAAACCCCCCTGGTATGGGAAATTTTTTGATTTTTGGGGGTATGTATGGGAAATTTCCCAAAAATTGGGCTGCGTATGGGAAAATTTCGATTTCTCAACGACACCACTGCTCACATAGCAACTGCATATTTCCAAACACAAATGTCGGTGTATTTTATTCTCAACATTGCTCATCATGTCGATTTCAAAATCTTTCACATCGAGAAACGAAAATTTTGTGGTCCGCCGGAATAACAAGCGTAAATCTTAAAAAATTCTGAAAATTCCAACAAGTTAAAAAGATCGATAATAGATTTCCTTAATCCAACCATGCTGATAACAAAATGCGCCTGATAATAAGCCATTGGAACAAAATAAGCGCTTTTCTCGCGCTCACGCTGGCAATTAGGGGGCTAATATTACAGTGGTTAAATCACTTCGTCAACTTACAGCAGCCCCGAGTGAGCACGTGAAATAATGAGCATTCGGGGTGACTGACGGCTCTACAAAGTGAGTTAACGAAGTGATTTGACCACTTGAGTTGACCATTGTAATAAAAGCCAATTAGGGGCGCCGCCAAGCACTCGGTTGTGGTGCGCGGTGCAGCAAAAATCGATGTCCAAGGACCGCACCGCCTTTGCATGGCCGCAGTTGCTATGCGTGGTTTGCGGTCACTTCGAAACACTTCTTTGCCCGTTAGCATATAAAAAATGAATCAATAAACGTTTTAAATGTGCCCCAAGCCCGGCACTGGTTTAGTTTTATGCGCTGCAACCAAGGAAATGTTTCGTAGTGAACCAAAAGCCGCGCACCGCAACACTGCGGCCATGCAAACGCGACGTGCGGTCTTTTGGACATCGATTTTTCCTGCACCGCGTTCCACAACAACATATTTGCATGGTCGTGCCCGTACCCGCCCGACGTTGAATGCATGGCTGCCATGCCACGCAGTGACCGCCACATACCTAAACACACGCCATGCGTTTTGTGGATCATCAGGCAACGCATTTATTTGAAAATAAATTATAAGAAATATTGTGGGAGTATGACGTGAACAAGAAGTCTGGAATAGGTTCGTAAAGCAGTAATGCGCTCATAGGCGATTAGTAGGCTGTAGCCATGGTTCAGTCTATCTCCATCCTCTGCACTGAAGATTAATGAGGTTGCATCCTACGCTCTTGTACACGTTGTGCACCTTTGCAGACACAAACATCGTGCATCTCACGTGCGTTCAGAATACACATAGGATCTGATGATGAGATACATACTCGTTACCTTGTAACTGTCGTTGCTCCAAGATGTCTGTGTCTGACCTGAACTACATACAGTATGTAACATTGCGTTGAAACTAGGGTTCAAGCGTGATCCCGACCCCGAAAGTTTCAAAAAAAACTTAGTCCCAATCCCGGTCCCCAACTCTAATCCCGATCCTGATCCCGAAACTTTCGGTATTAGAAGCCATTCATTGACAGCTGTGATCTTTTTCATCATTTTGAACTCAAAAAATTGCATGTTTGACTCGTTGCATTTGACTCAATATCGATTCTTTTTACTTCAAAATTTTTGCCCAGGAAGAAGTTTAAACAGATTGCGAGGGATATAATCTAAAAACGAAACAAAACTTTCAATTCTCACATGATTAAAAATGTTTCATTTGATCCCGATCGCGAACAATTACCGGAGTTGGTCCCGATCCCAATCCCGGTCCTGTCGTTGTTATCCCGTTTGAACCCTTAGTTAAAACAGTATTCCCATTTATTCAAGACCATCAAACAAACCGTTCCAAGAAGACGGTGCTGTCGACTGTCTCGTGATTTCCGTTCGTAATTATACATATGTAGGGCGGGTCAAAAATGGTTTCGTTAGCACCAGGTTCATACATATGTGCGCAGCTCGTGAAAATTAAGAACCGTGGATTTTCGGACACGCGCAATCCCAATATTCTGCTAATTTTATTGTCGCGGTAATTTGGGTCCAAGAAATCGGGTCCGGTCAACTCTGGGTAAATTTGGTCGGGCTCTAGTATTTCCTGGATCTAACTGCCAAAAAACTATGCCAATATACTTGGATTCCCCGTCTTCTGTTATTTAGTGTTTAGACCAGTTGAAGTCCATTTACACCCGTTTCCCACATAACGCCCTTTTCGCCCTTAACTTAGTAAAGCTATTTTTGACCCACCCTGTATATTCCTTTCTGCACTTGACTTCCGAATGCGAACTCTCTGTTGCTGCATGATTAATAAAATCAATCTAGGGCGTCAAGCAACAAACCTCCACACAGCCCCGAGAAATACGCGCCTAAGCAGATGAAAATGACAATGCAATTGCATAGGTATTCAATACATAGTTCTTGCGTGTTTTTATGCAATTTATACTACACGCAGGTGGATACACATATTGTACATAGTCGACCAATAACATTGGTATCCTGGCCTATCCTAGCTTACCGAGAGTTCAAAGTTTAGTTGTTGTCGGCACAACATTTTATCGTTGTGTCACAGTCATTCGTGTGTCAGTTTATAGTCGAGCCACGAACTCATGAGACGCTTAATTTGAAGTTGACTTGAACGGATCCAATAAAGTTCCGGTTCCACGTACGTATTTCGGAAATGAAAGAAAGAGAAATGCATGTATTTTTTAAAAACACGCTCTCCACCTCGGTGCGTAAATTCCCTTTTGACTTCCAAAACATTTGTGTGTTGAACGACGTTGCTGTTCGCGTAAGCACGCAACAAATTGAGGTCAGCCAGCTGGAACTTGTCATCATCTCTCTCGGGCCAATCTCTTTCTTTTGTTTGCGAAAACCCGTGTAACCGGTGCATTTTTGAATCTGGCCAAGCAAGCTTCAAAAAGAGTCGTCTCATGAGCACGTGGCTGGACTATACGTAACATACTGTACGTACGTATACATGTACTTATTCTATGGAGCAGCAAAAAATTCTATCGTTGGTCAAGAAAGAGTCGCTTGAGATTTCATCATTTACGTCAAAGCATAGCTAATCAGCCATGCTCATGCACGTCTCTTCTGAAGCCTGTCTGCTACAGTCATAGTTTTAATGATGGTGCGCGAGTTCTCAGGTTAAATAGGTGCCATAAGTATAATCATCATAAGGTCTGGTCACCTGTTACCATATCCTAGAGTATACGTATACTTGCATCGAAAATGTAAACAACCATTGTGCTATTTCTTGATGAGTTCAAATAAGCTTCAATCTTTTCAATGCGCGCTATCTTTTTACATCTGCTGTTGCATCAACTGTTGAAAATTGCCACTCCGATCTATTCACTATAAAGTACATCCACCTTACAAGCAGTGTCCCAGTGCCCGTGCGCAATACTATATATTATTTTGGTCCACCGGGGTGTTGACTGGGGTGAACTCTGACCCGCCCGATACCGGTTTGGAGACATTTCGGTCCACCGATCTGAGTAATGATTTTTTCAGCTGAACCATGTTTGCTCTGTCTAGTCCAGCCAACCACATCCCACTAAGTGGGCGCGCAGCTAACTATGTACCTAGTCGGCAAGAATAATCCTGGGTACCATATCCTATCTGTTCACGCTATATTTTTTGACGACCTGTAGCAAAACTGTTTGTTCAATCCATACGCCTTTTACCGTATCAAATTTGCTGTCAAGCAAAACAATCATGACAACGGTTGCATTGGGGCAAAAAGCGCACGGAAACTATGTTTGGGCTGTGTTTTACTACTGGGAGTATACTAATTTCGACCTGCACAAAAAGTGCTGCCTTGCATCTGACGAATAATGTTTAGCCACACAGGTGTGGGAAATCAGAACTCAGGCTTTATCGACAGGACACGCGTGTAGTTACCGGTGTCTAACCCTTCGTTCTTGTTTGTTTCCATTTCCGGTATGCCTCTAATTAATTTTGACACGCTGCCTTTCATCGTGTCAATTCACATATGTAGCTATATTTTCAGTCAGCAATGTCTGCGTCAAATGGCAGCCACCCGATGCAGTCGGCGGTCGGAACGGGGAATGTCGCCAATCGCACCGAATGCTGGAAACTGGCCGAGGTGTCAGGCTCACAGAACATTACACACTACGATCCAACTGGGTATTTGTCGGTGGGTTTCGGGAGAAAGTCTCAAAAACAATCGCGGCAGCAAATACCGAACCGGTCGGTTCATGTCAAGAGATTGATTGCTTGGCAAGAATCAAATTTGGTGCCCGATTTTTCATTTTCAGTCCAAAGTGGAACCTCTCGATTTCGCAATTTAGGAATTTAGTTTGGCACACCAGACGATCTTTTGCTAACTCAGTATTCGGTTACAGTCAACATGCCCTTTAAGCTAATTAAAGTTTGCAGGTTCAAGTCGTGATGGCCATAACGTACGGATTCATATTCATTTTCGGTCTGATGGCTAACGTCGGCGTGATTGTCACCATCATGAGACACAGGTACATAATGTGCCGTTCGCTGTTTTCAGACCGTTTATCGTCTCATGCATTCACGGCGGTTTCAAACGCCTTTGGTGATCGAATCAGACTTTTATTTGGATGCTGTTTCGGTCAATGCGCGGTTCACTTGCATTCACTCCTAGACAAATAAATACTGTAATAAAATTCTTGCAGTTAAGATCAGACCTTTACATACCGTTGTTGCATTGCAACCCATCCTCTACTGAAACCCGGAGCTTCCCTATTTTTCAGCTGTGGTTTTAGAGGGTTTCTATTAGAAGGGGCAACTTTAACAGGAGGTGGCTTCTATTTTTTAATGTGTGTTTGTTGAAAAAGTAACTTATTGTTGTTCACAGCCACGAGCGTGCTAAAATCAGAAAAATAGTGTGGGAAATGGTCTAAAACAGACACAAAATTACCATCACTGGACATAGGCACCTGAATGTACCAGTCGTACTAGTGGCGGCTGGCGTCGTTTGGAAAGGTATGCTTGCTATGACGGTACGTCAGTCACGCATGAAAAAATGGTACACATGTAAATTAAAAATATCACATGATCAAGACGAATTCAGTTGGGTTGCCAAGTTCGATCTATCACTTTGTAATGAAACATCGCCTTGCAGACGGCTACGTCGCACGCGCAATATGTTCCTGTTGAACCTGATGGTGTCAGACGTGCTGCTCTGCTGCACCGTGCTGCCCATCACCCCCGTGCTGCTCGTTATCAAAACCTGGGTAGGTGGACAAAACTTATTTTCGGGCGAGTCACTCTTTCGTATGATTCACAAGTCCGGGATTTATCTAATACTGCTCTTGTCAGTGTTTTCTGCTTGGGCGGCCGCCAGCTAACACCGAGCCGTCCATTCCTGAGAATAGGATCGGTCAATGCGGAGTGGCTTGATGCGCACAAAACAGGACTTGCCGCTTGGTCCACAAGAAAAAGACTTCACTTTTTAATTCATACAATTATGATTTATATGGTCGGTTCTGTAATTTCCTCGTTACTGCGAAGAGTCTTGCTGTCCTTGCAGATCTTCGGTTCCTTCATGTGTCATTTCGCCGGTTTCGCACAGTCAACGGCAGTTAATGTTTCAATTTGGTCGTTGGCGGTGCTCGTGTTGGACAAGTACCTTCACGTTGTCAATATGGCAAGACAGGTATGTAAAACATGAGTTTTAGTTTTACTTCCTCTAATGCGTGTTGCCTGCTTCGCATAGATCGTTTGATCGCGTGACCGGCAGTTTTTTAGCAATTTATTATCGTTGAAACACTCTTGTCAGCGGTGGTATTTGTCGCACAATGACCATATAAGAATTCATCAAATCAATCCAGATTTTCACGTTCAGTCACTCTTAGTCTTAACCACTGTGCTATTTGTGATTCTCACAAAACATTTTCACCTGAAAATAATCTAGCAGAGCACCCACGTTGCTGCGGGTCTGAAACATTCTGTTGCTTGCATGCTTTGTGCGCGATTGCGCAACGCAACGTCACTGATCCCGTCACTTTCCCGCTTTACGATTCAGGAAAAAATTTGATCAATTCTTATAAAGTCTGTGCGACCAATAGCTATGGTACGTAAGCATACCGTACACTATGTCGTTCCTAGGACAAACGATTATTTTCTCCTAAAATTGTTTGCTTTTGAGAATAATGCAGCTGCCTGTGACAGCCGTGCGAAACTCAATGCGCACAATTGCGAACATGTGGACCTCTAACCTAAGGTGTACTATACCGATCGGACTTAAGTTTTCGGCGTTCTTGGCATAATATAGTGTTTCTGACAAGTGAGGAACACACGGTTTAGAAACAAGAACTTACTATGTATTGGTCGCACAATGACTAATGGAGAATTTATCCAAAAGTCAAAGGATGGACCCTGATCCAGGAACTGCCACGCTCAGCCGCTGTTAACCACTCAGATACTTGTATTTCTCACGAAACATTTTCACCTGAAAATAACCAGTAAAACAACCACGTTGGTGTCAGCTGGTGGTTGTTCTACTGGTTTATATTTTCAGATGAAAATGTTCTGTCGGACATACAAGTAGTTTAGTGGTTAAACAGTAGTTGAGCGTGGCTGAGCCTGAATCAGGGTCCATCCTTTGAATTTTGGATAAATTCTCCATTAGTCATTGTGCGACCAATATATGTTCACGCGAAAACGGTATCGGGACTTCAATTCGCCCCAACCCTGAGCCAAAACATTTCTTTCAGGCTACTTCATTCCGCACCACGTGTTTGATCACGGCTGTGATTTGGTTGGGTGCTGCCGTATTCAGGTTTGTTTGTCAACAACGGTTTGCTTTATTTCAAGAAAAACCGATGTTCTTGATTTTTCTGTAAAAAATGCGAGGTGAGTGGTGTTGGTGGTCATCTAAGTTAAACACGTGTTTCACGCTGTTTTATGTCGTCAACGTATTGTTCAACTGGTGATGCGCGTTGCCACGAAGCATATACTGCAAGCCGTAACCACAAACCCCCCAGAACTCGTACGGCTTTGTAGGTAATTCCTAGCAACCAAATAAGACCGTTTATTCTCGCTGCACAGACGAATATTCAGCAATAAGCCATTGAGCACGTGAAACAGAGCGCAGCTTGTAACGACGGTACCCATAGCCTTGAAGTTCGTGTTCACAGTCATGTCGGATACTCTTAATTATGCAGGTGCACATGCTTGCAGGCACATACATAGGCGTCCTGGCAGATGCAACAGACCATACGATTATCTGAGAGCGCATTGTCATTATTTTCGGAGGGTACAGAATTTGCCGACATCCTGGAAAAACGAGCTCGGTTCGGCATTTTGGAACGAGATTCCTGCCAAACACAAAAACAGGGGCTGGATCGGGTAAAAAATAGAAAAAAAACAATTTTCCAATGATTTCAGCCTTCCCCTGTTTATGACCGCTCGTCTGCTGGACATGTCGACGTTCGCGTTTCTCTATCCGCCGAAGGGCATCTGCGGCTATCAATGCATCGAGGAGTGGCCGAACTGGGAATCGATGCCGCACGGTTGGGCAGAATGAAACTGCGCGCATTTTGAAACTCTGAAAACGCGTTATATTTCGGGCAGATGCGCAGCTAGAATGAGTCATCAGTCGGTATACTCCGTATTTAGGCTGAAATTTTCACACGTCCTTATGGATACACAAAGGTGGTATGTACATTGTTGCTGCTGACGTAGTTACGTCTGAGCAGTGATATGTTTTACACGCGAGCATAAAACCGGCTCATGTTTGTTTTTGCGATCACGTGCGACCATCTGGTGCATTCGCACTGACGATGTCGAAACGGGAAACCAAAAAAACATGCTGCAGAACTCATATACAGTAGTGGCCGGGAAACAGCTTGTCGATGGGAGACCACAACCATGAGAAGAATGCATTACGTCATTTACGTCTCATCCCTTGTGGCTTGTGTAAACTTCCATATGCTTCCTGCAAAAACAAAATCAACGCTCTTTGTCTGCAACAGAGCACAGCACGGCGGAATGGAGATCTCTACGTTCCCTCTACGGCTACACATCGAGCACCGTGCAAATGGTGCTGCCGGCTGTGGTCATACTGTTCTGCTACACGAAACTGTTCCTCCGCATACGACGCGACATGGCCGGCGGCAATCATGCACTCACACAGTCGTTGACACCACAACACAGACGCAGGGCCGGGCAGCGGAAGCGAAAGGTGCCCGTTGGGCTTTATTGTTCTTTGGTTAACTTCGCTTCGGATATGGAACATTTTGCGCGAAGTGTTTTCGAAACACTTCGAAAACTATCCCGTGGTTTTTGGGGGCTTAGGAGCCAAGGCCTTAATAGTCAGTCTGGCAGGCTTTGAGCCGCACATTTGAGAAACAAACAGTTCAAATATAGAACAGAAATGTTTAAATCGCAAAATAATAACGTGTATCCGTTTAATCTACGGTATGCAGGTCCGAATCAATAACCTGCAATAAAAGTTGTAAAACCGCGGACAACCCGCACCCAAGCTCGAAGTTCTATCGTTCTTCAGGTGCAAATGATCTCAATGGGCGTGGTTCTGGCGTTCATGTTCGGCTGGTTCCCCATCATCATTAAGAATGTCTTCAAGGATGCAGGTGAATAGTGCTTGTGGTGAATTCTGCAGTGAAGGATATGCTGATATTCATAAACGGTGGAGTGGAAAGTTGAGTGGAATTTACAGTGGAAAAACTTGAGTGGAAAGTTCAGCGAAAAGTTGGGTGGAATGCTTCGCCACATTCCCGCGAAACTGGGTTTGCACAACACAGCCGCGCGTGTATTATTGTTCACCACACGAATACAAGGCAAACTACACCAACATATGAGCTCGATTTCGTAGCTGGCAGAATAGTGGAACATTCTGACGTGGCTGCTGATTTGGGAAATGTTACACGTTGAAGAATACAAAGGGGAGCATGATGATTTTCTCTTTATTCGTTTTGAATCCACACCACCTTCGAAATCGGGCTCGTGTTGGTGCAGTTTGCCTTTACATATTGAATACACACGTCACGCTACAACGTGTACAATGTTTCAACGCTACCGTATCCATTCCACTGAACTTTCCACCCAACTTTGCACTCAACTCTCCACTCCACCATTTCGTGAATATCACCCAAAGGGTCAGCTGGCCTACGCACAGCAGAAATTGGGTAGATTTCCGATGTTCAAAGATGGCCGGTGCACCAAGTCATGGTGCCTTGTTAGCTTTCATGAATGTAGAGTCGAGAAGTGGGGCACTAATTTTCAGCCTGTCGGAATTACTGGGAAGGACTTGTGGTTTTTCCACAAGTCTTTACGTGGTTTTTTAACAAGTCATTTGTAAAACTGGAGCCACTTAAAGACTTGTAAAATTAAGCAAAAGACTTGTGGTTTATAACACAGCGGTATAGCAGTCCCAAAACCACAATTAACTTGTGGTTTTTACAAACTACTTGTGATTTCTTCTGTCGTTTACAAGTTACTTGTATATGTTTCAAACATTTTAAATCTCGGTTGGTGCACTTTTTATTTTCCTTTACTCTCCTTCACACAGCAAGATCATCCAAAAACAAGATATAAATTTGAAATATAGAAGTAAAAACGCGAAATATGAAGAAAAGGCTTTCAAATGGCACATGCGTACCAAAATACTGGACTAAAAGGCAAAGCAATTTTGTAGTAGTAGTAGTAGTATTTTATTTCGTTTCAGACACGAAAAGGGTAAACATCAACAACCGCTCGAGGCGTGACAGTAACGACGAATACCTAGGTTTTTACAAACTCGATTTTGCTCAAAAAGCACGAAGACAAAGCAGAGTTTGGTTTGAATTGAAAATTTTTACGTATTTATATCATTCAAATCACAAACCGATACGATGGCGACCGTTATGTACTGCACAGCACTGCTGGGTGCGGTTCGATTAGCGTAGCTCTTGCACCGCTGGGTTGATATCGCGCAGGATAGACTGAAAGAGTGAAATGTCAAGTGAGACTAAAGGGTACACAATTAAGTTTCAGCATCAGATGTCAAAAGGCAAATGATGTGCATGATAGGCGGAGTTGTTTGCTTTACTTTGGCAACTCATTGAAAAATTTGATCGGCACGAAAACTCACCTGAAAAAATGGCGCTGAGAACTCGGTTTAGGCATTTTCCGTGAATGGGTTAGGCCCGGCCTCTTTTTCATTTGATGGACAACAGAACGAGCGTTTGGAACAACGAATTGGATGTCGTCTGAAAGCGTTCCATTTTGATTTCGAAACGGATGCGACGCATAATAAAAAGTAAAAGTTTTAGCAATTGAAAACCAACCGTAATCGAAGTCCTCAAGCTTCGCTGTTGAAATTGAGGCTTCCAGATAGATTTTTCAAATGCGTAGTCCCATTGAACTGCTTTCGGCATAACAAACATCGTACGCAGTATGAAAACACCAAATACAGCAAAGCGTTAACTTGAAAATTATCCAGTTTGGCGATCCTCGGCCAACAAAAATGTTTCATTGCAATTCCCGCTTTTTTGGCATAACCACAAGTGATTTGTTGTCTTGTTACAAATAACTTGTGGTTTTTACAAGTGTTTTGTAATTTATCGATAAAACCACAAGACTTTTATTCAAATACCACAAGTAATTTGTGGTTTCGTCATAACCACAAATCGACTTGTGGTTTTAAAACCACAAGTCCTTCCCAGTGAGTACGCTTTGATTTGCTCTGTCATGTTCCTTAGATGTAGTTGGTATGGTAGATCTGCCTCCTCGTGTACTATGAAAATGATATGGGTCACCGCCCGTCTGCGAACCGGGGCAACATGTAGATTGTTCAAAATCGCGCAAAACACGATCACGTCGGACACACCCTTTAAACGCGCCACCCTGATTCAGGCCTGGCCCCATTTGGAGCGCACGCAATCACCATCCACCTGGTCTGTCACGTCAACGCCATGTCAACGGTGGTGACGAATCCGATTCTGGTCTATTGGCTGACGCACACGCGCAAGAAACAGGCGGACAGGGAGAAAATGAAACGAAGACGAATGGAACAGGACAAAAGGACGACCGGCCCGTTCAGAGATTCAAGGGTTGGTCATGAAGAGTGACGGGGTCAGTGGCGTCGTTGAGAAATCGAAATTTTCCCATACCCAGCCCAATTTTCGGGAAATTTCCCTCACAAACCCCCAAAAATCAAACATTTCCCATAGCAGGGGGTTTCTCCAAAAATTCAAAAATTTCCCATACAAGAGGGTGGGGGTTTCTGAAAAAAATGACTGCAAAAATTGGTCTAAAAAGTGCTTAAAACAGGGTTTTCTTGCGGCAGCAAGCAATGTTTGGACATTTTTAAGCGAAAAATGATGAATTTTGTTACTTCTCAGGGTCAAAAAGTCATTTCTTAGGGGGGCGCTTGTTCCAAAAGTGATAAATTTCCCATACCCCAGGCCGATTTCCCATACCCATACCAGGGGGTAACCCCCTCCCCCCAACCCCCTCCCCAACTACACCACTGGATGGGGTCAAGCGCAAAACCTCGGTCACCATCTTGAAACGCTGGGGCTTGGTGCATAAAGTGGTGACCGTTAAAAAGACAACATCGTGTTTTCAGCCGGGCACAGCGCGTTCTGCGCATATCGGCCGGAATTCGACGATAAGGCGCCGCTCATTGTTGGTGTCTCAGCCGGCCACAAGTCCCGGTTGGTACGGGTTCGGCTCGTGGTGTTTTTTTCCAAATTTTTGGCTTAATTGGCTCGTATATGAGTTAAAAAAGGCTTAGTTTAAGGCTTTGTACCGGCCTCATCAGGTCCCTGTCATGCCGAATCTGGTGACTCTTGTGTGCTCAGGCAGGCTTTTGCACGTTCCAAAACCTGCGCTGAAGCCTGAAGCGGGATACGATTTTCCTTACCATATTAATCACACCTTGTCTGCCAGTTACACAAATTAGGACATGTTATACGAGAGTGACTGAGAACATCCTTAGGCCTAACCATACTTAGTTCTCTGACGCAACACGAAACAAATTTTCCCACGCTGATTGCTTCTCAGCGCGCGTCAGCCAATCAGCGCGCGAGAATTTGCTTCGTTTGTTGCGTGAGAGAACTAAGTATAGTTGGGCCTTAGCTGACATGATTGCGGTTGTATTTGACATTCGGATTGCAGTCGTCACGCGTCCTCTGCTCAACAACCGTCCGCCACCCACAACCATCAACACGAGTAACGGTCGCAACCCGCTGTTTGCCACCATGCCGAGCAGTGGCACCGATTTCGACCTGAGCACCATCTATTCCGTTGGCACTCTGAATAGTATGCGAAGTCAACGGTCGTACATTTCAAACGCGAGCAATAACAAGAGACGTTATCGTGCGCTCAACAATGAAACTGTTTATGGAAGCGTTCTGCCGTTCTTCTGGTGGGATCTGAGCACGATTTATCAACTGAACGGACTTAGAAAAGGCATCACTGACATGCGAAAAACTGAGAGTGTTTGAAACTGATTATACTTGATTTTGATTTTCAGTTGTGTTTGACAGCAGACCAAATATGGAAAACTAGTTTGTTGATATTTTTTGGCATCCTTTGCACTGAAAACGCGGAGATTTCACCTGTTTGCAGTATTTTTTGTTTCGTACTTTGTGTTTTGTCTCAAGTGTGCGATTTTTTGCTTTTTATAATTCGCTGATTTGTTTGACTATTTTATTTGCTCTTGGTGTAAAACAAAGTGCAGCTAAAATAGTATACAGATTTTGGAACGGACTATGTATTGACTCCCACAAAAACACCGGGGAGGAGAGTGTTCAGAACAGGGTTGGGCAAAAAAAATTTTTTAATTTTGAAAAAAAGGTTTTTAAAAAAATTAAAAAAAATTTTTTTTAAATTTTTCGGGGTATTTCGGCAGCTTATATTCTCAATTCTGTGTGGTTTATGAGTGAATCTTGCTTATTCGACCACAAACTGTTGTGTCTGATGCCACAAAGCAGCAATGATCAGTCCATGTTAAGCCACAGACTGTTGGATCGCACCGAAATGACGTAAACACCCTTTGCAAGTGATGCAAACCAAGTCACAAATGTGACTTGTCAAATTAAAGTTGCATTATTTTTGCGTTTTTGCGCGTTTTTTTTAGACAAATTTGGTCAAATTTACCCGAATCTGCGACTTTTTAAAAAAAACACGTCTTAACATTTTTTTCCAACCCTGGTTCAGAATTGGTAGCTGTTAATTAGCCCAACGGAAACAGGAAAAGGCACTCGATAGAACGACAGTCTTTGAACTGCGCCTTCAGTGACAGACTTTTAACTGCTTTAAGCGGCAAGCGGAGTGTTTTCAGCATTGGCAGTACGGACACTTTAGAGCAGCATTTTGACATTCTGGTGCTATATTTTTTATCTGATTATGAGTATCTTCATCTAAACGTTGTAAAACAACAGAAAAGTACCATATTTTGGTCCTTCATACACCATTTTGATTGGCAAGTTTAATGTCGGATGAAAAATTGATGGTCCATAAAAAATAAATCCAATCACAGCCCCGGGGCTTTAAGAGGAAAATTTTCCAATTAGAGCCCCGGAGGGCTCTATTCTGGGGAGGGGAAAACTCCGGTACACGATTTGTTGATTTATACATAAAGTATTTTTTCTAACTGATCAAAATCGAAATAAAGACAATATCAAGATCTGAATTATCAGATGCGTGCAAAGATACGCCAATCAAACTTGTGACTCAAACTTTGATTGAATGAGATAAAAAAATAAACGTATAGGTACGTACCATGTTGCAGAAAGTACGCTGAAAAAAGGAACACGATGTTGGTCTGGTCTCATGCGCAGAGCACCTGTTTGATTTTTTTGTCCGCATGGCATGCAATAACAGCCCTGAAACGTTGTGCGTAAGTAACTTTAAGAGATGGAGATAGACGTTCTTCATGAGTTCTCGCACACTCCTGCTGGACCACGATTGCAATACACACGCATGTAACCATGTATCATGATACATACATACGTTGGCACATACATACATATGTACATATCACCAACACAATACTTATGATGAGAACGAACGTGGAGAAGGAGAACGCTTCCTTTGAACTTGTCTTTTGACTTTGTAAATCATGGGAATTAACAATCAACAATTATGTTCTGGAAAATCAATTTCTGCGCATGTGTACACCCAAACGCACTCGACAAAGTGCTGTCTTTTGGCTGCGTCATTTGAAACACACAGGTGGGATACCCAAGTGGAAACATGAGGTAAGACAAGAGACAAGTCCAGATTATGGCGCTGTGTTTATCTGGTCAATGCACAAAGACAATGCCAAGATGTTTTAATTTCGGTCTGATCAACTCTTCTGCCTGGATAGCTACACATGTGTTGTGTATATAATAAATTAATGTTTAGACACGGGACATCGAAAACAACATATTTGGGCGTGGATGTTAAATCACTACTCATCCACCACTCTTTTCATTTTACATCAGTTTGATTTACATTGGATTATACTGCCGCACCATGAATTTGTCAGAATTAATTTCGTTTTTCCACCTTTACTAAAACGTTACCGATTCTAGTGTATCAATGTAAATTATACATGAAAATCTGGATGGTTTTTCGTTTCGACGAATGACGCAACACGTTGGTTACACACTTTTTGACGCTCGTATGCGCCCTCTCGAAAACAGTGACCCTATTCACAAAGAAGGTCTACCTGTACCCAGACTAGGTTTGTTGCAATACGTTTTGAGAAAAACAATAAAGAACTGATGGTTATAGTCTATCGCCGCGATATGTACCTACTGTGATGCGCTCCAATTTGTTAACTTTGTCCTGAAACATGAAATTTCGCAAAACAGTTAATTTTTTCATTGCTACACGTCTTTTCAAGATTTGGCCCAAGTTATTGTCTGCTAGAGTCTGAACTGTTTGATCCATGAACTGGTTGCCTGCATGCGGAATTTTCGCCGTTATTTGTTTTAGTTTTTCTCCATTTACTCATTATAAACTTCAATTACTGCACGTAAGTTCTCTCAAATGGATCTCGTAACTTTTTTCTCGTGGATTTACTACATTACAAATGGTACAAAAACTTTTTAATTAAAAATCCCGCCCCCTCCCATCGCGATGCGACTTCTTTACTACATGTTAAAATGTAAAGTTCTTTTTTCTGACTGCAAATTGATCCCAAACGTGAAGGTTCATCTGAATAAACGCTGTGATTATTACTCACGAAATGGTTTTATTCAAATCGAGCACCGTCAAATTGATACAATTCGTCTGATGCCATTACAGTAGGTATCTTTCTTGACCCGTAAAATTCCTTAAAATATTGGCACTAACATTCCTTTATTCAGATGGGCCACCGTTGCAAAAAATAGTGAATTTAATTAATTATATATTAATCAAATACCACTAAAAATGGATGATAGTCGTTTTATCGCTTGCGCCGCGTGTGTGTGCAGTGTGTTGACCATTAGCTGTTGTTTATTGTTGATTCCAATGTTATCGAATAAAGTTACCACTTGGAAAGACGATGTTCAAAGACAGATGTCCGGATTCAGGGTTGGTTCTATTTTTCGCTGTAATTTCCCTTTTTTGCAGCACTACCCCTTTCTGGCGGGTCAATATGCATTGCGCAGCGCGTTGTTGGTTGTCCCGTTTGCACCTGTTTTCACAGACGGGCGGTGCACCAGGTCAGCGTCAGTGCGATAAAAGCACTAGATGGTCGCGTTAAAAAACACCCAAGAACGGGCTTTATGCGTACGCATTTCGACAAATAAAAAACTTTTTCTCAATTTTCACAGTAGTTGCTGGAGGTGAACTTACGGACTTGAGGTTGCATGTCAGAAAATTGTTGACTTTTATTGAAAACCAAGTTCAAAAGTTTCAAAATCCAGTCTGGAACCTTTTCAGGAATCCACCGAGCTTTCCTGGCGTGAAATGATGAGGCTGCGAAACCAACTGGGCGCAGCAACGCAGGGCGTTAACAAATCGCGTAAACCACGTCAATCTACTTGGGGTTAGTTTGACATTTTTACTCATTAAGATTTATGAACAAGATTCAGGTCTTAGTTGGTAACTGACGTTGCCCTGTTTGAGTCATTAAAGAGACATTTCGCACACAATAATCGGTTTTGCAGATGAGCGGCGACAAACCAAAACTACTGTATACCGACCAAGTTCAATTATCCAGCTTAGTATCGTCAATTTTAGAGAAACATTGTACATTTCCAAGAAAGGGGTTGCTGCACTGGTGTACGATTAATCTGCGTGTTGAGGAATTATCGCCTAGTGCGGCGCTTGGGCCTGGTCACCAATAACACGACGCAAATTAAATCGTATAGTCCGTCCATCAGCTCATGGCACTTTTGGTCGGGAGGTTCAGGTTCAGTTGTGAAAAACTTGTTGCTCCGCAAGGCAATGTCAGAGAAAACGGCGCACAAAAATAAAATAAAAACCGATTTCTCTTTATTTTCTTTTTCGTAAGCCAACCGGAACCGGAACAGCACTGGATCCTGTCAAGCTTTTCAGCTGACAAAAAAGTGTCATGAGCTGATGGATGGACTATGCACCCGCGTGCCACTAGTGCAGCTGACCCCATTCCGGGAAATGTACTAAGCAATAAAAAATAATGTTCAAGAAATACTATTTTCCTATTTCAGACGTGCCTGCCGACAATTACCCATACCCCACCGACCCTGGTCAATATGAACAATATTTGGCCGAACTAGGCTATCTGCGCGAACAATGGAAAGAACCGGGCTTCAAGTGGCTCGATCGTTAGTTTCGGTTCTGAAACTTTATGACTGACTCGTAATTGTCCAATCTACACCCGCTTTGAATAGTAACCTGATTGGAATTAGGCATTTTCAGGCACGATAGCGAATAGAATATTCACAGAGACAAAGTTAATCATAATCAATTTAAACCAGGTGACTATGACGGCAGACTGAACCGATCCGATCACCAAAAGTTTCTGTTCCTCAGAATCTTACAGTCAGAAGTTCGATTTGTTTAAGAGTGATTTGCTCTTTTTGTGATTGTCTTGTGAAATGTCAGCCAACGACAGCTTTAATAAAATTGAATTTGATTTTCAGCCGTGGTAGAGCAGCCCTATGATCAGGCAGAACCCAACGCAGTTGGGCCACCGCAACCGCCCTCATCGCGTGGCGTTATTCACGTAAATCAACAGCAATGCAACGAAGGTGGGTGGAATTTTTATTTTTGGCATTTCTTCCAATTATCAAGATTTAATGGTTATTTTTGAAAACTTAATTTTGGCCTGTGTCATTATTTTTGCATTACACACACCATATCTAAGCTGCACGCAAAGAACTTGCTGTCAATTGGGTGACAGAAAATATAAGGCTCGATGTGACAAAAAGATCCAACTATGTATGAAAAGTGGGTATAAAAGCACGTTAAGAACACCAAATAAAAAATATAGACATCCAGAGATCCAAAAAAATCAAGGCAAATAATTATCGCCCATTTGTACATTAAATATATAAATTACGACACAAGCGGAAAACATCATTTTTGTGATAAGCAACACATTTTTGTCAGTTTAAAAAATAATAAAATCAGCAATAACGCATTCATCCGAACTTCCCGCCATTGCGCATCGATTCCAGCACATAGTCAAAGAACTCCCGCCAGGCCGATTGTTGTGCGTCAGTGCAACCACCAGCGTGCTCCTCCATCGCTTTGCACATAGCGTCCGAGAATTTCTGCAAAGAAAAATCTTCAAAAAATTAAACTTTCCTGTTAATATCTATGATTTACTTCTCAAATATTCTGTTATTTTGAATACGGATGTTTTGCGTATAACCGTCAATATTATTTTTTTAGTGTTCGCAGCCGACTTAGAAACCAGCGACTGTTATACATATAGTATATACGACAAAATTGGCCAAAACGAGAAAAATGTGGGTTTTGTCCTGTTTTGGAATACAGTAATTTTATTGAGGCCAAAAATGCATAATATAATCACTATAATTTAATCAAAATGACACACCGTCAGCTGATCAGCGGTCGGGAATCCCATATCTCTGTAGTATTCATAACATTCGTTCACGCTCTTCAGCCAACCGTCTTCCGACTCCAGGTCGGTCACCTGAACGTTGAAGAGAGAATAAATACATTTATATTCGACTAAATCAAACTTTTGACGATCTGGCGCCGGTCTATCGGTGCTGCGCTGACTTTTCGCACAATGGACTATTCGCAGATTTGCAGATTCCATTAATTTCGACCAGCGTAATTTTTTTTATTACTGCCTGGCAACAACTTTTACTCGCTGGTCAAAATTAGCGCGGGATCAGTTAAACTCAACATACAGTCATTGCAAAAAGTCTCTCGATCAAGGCAATGCCGGACCGGACCTATCCCACAGTTTGGTTCATTGCGTCTTGCCATCAGGTATCCGGTTAGTAGTAGTAGTAGTAGTAGTACTTTATTTCGTTTCAGACACGAAAAGGGTAAACATCAACAACCGCTCGAGGCGTGACAGTAACGACGAATACCTAGGTTTTTACAATTTAGCCGGCACCAATTACATAAAGAGTTGGAGTACATTTGCATGAATATAATAATTCAATACTATAATGACAATGGGTGATATTTTCGAAACGGTGTAAAGCTCAGTTGGGTGTGAAGGTCGGTGGAAAGCTCGGTCGACAGCTCCGTGTGATAGACCTCGGTGTAAACTTGAAATATTCCACGTTAATAACAGGCAATGTTTCACGTTTACACCGAGCTACGCCGACCGAGCTTTCGACCGAACTTTACACCGACCTTTACGCCCAACTGACCCTTACACCGTTTCAAAAATTCCACCCAATGTTACACAACTGACACACACAATAGTATTTACGCGCCACGCCACAACACGATCTGAACATTAAGCAATTTCGACTTTTCTTTCACATACAGTTAGAAGGCTGCCGGGCCTCGTTGGTGTGAACCCGTATAGGTCGTGTGGTAAATTTCTAATTTCGCTGCCTCATGCATTTTTACAGACGCAGGAAAACTCCCGTTCGAAGTCGAGGCAAGCAACAAGCTCAACACACAGTCAACAGCAAGCCACGCAGCTGGCTCGTGTGCGTTTCGAATGTTTCAGTCGCACAAGCTGTGTGTGTGTGTCAGCTGCGTGGTTTGTTCACTGTGTTGAGCTTGTTACCTGCCTCGACTTCGAACGGGAGTTTCCATGCGTATGTAAAAATGCATGAGGCAACGAAATCAGAAACTTACTATAGTAGATAAATGACGTCGAAATGGGGCTGGACGCCTCTTGGTGTAGACCTGATAGGGTCGGAGCTCAAAGAACACACTTTAGGCAGCCAAGTGACCAGACGCGATTGTGGCCCCTGGGATTGCCAAATAAGTCCCCCACCATGACGAAATGGGTCAATGGGAATTTTCATGTAATGTTTCGTATTGTATGTTCGTGCATAATGCATGTGCATTGGCTAGTTTCCGAAAGTCTCCTGTTTTTTCAGTCTGTGACATGTCCCAAGAAACGCTAGAAGACTTAGGGCATCTGGCAATCTCCAATGGTTAGCATATAAGCATCAGGCCTAAGCCTCATAATGCGAGCACACATAGCGACACATGGCCGCGTTCTGATAATCTCTGGGCGTACATGTATCAACTTTGAAGGCAAGCACTGAGTACGCAAACAAGCTGGCTGATGTTTCACACAATGTGCTGTTAAACCTAATCACTTTTTTAATCAAGCACGGCCTTTAAAGTTAATGCGGTCCATAAGATATCCCGGGCCTGTGAACCACAATGTTTTGCAATAACATTTTTTGGGCTGAGGCTTGAGCAATCTTCAGGACGACCATTGAAAAGAGAGCGATTGTAAAATGGGACAAAAAATAATTTCAGAAATGCGGAAATTTGAAAAAAGATAACTGGGCGGATAGTTTCGAAGCGATGGTGCAAAGGTCCAGTATCTCTCAAACTCTCAAGGGTCAACAGCCTAAAGTTGATACGGCTCATAAGAAAGCTCGGTCGACAGCACAGTGTGATAGACCTCGGTGTAAACTTGAAACATTCCACGTTAATAACAGGCAATGTAAAATGGGACATTACCCTACGCCGACCGAGCTTTCGACCGAACTTTACACCGACCTTTACGCCCAACTGACGTTTACACCATTTCGAAAATTCCACCCAATGTATCGAAGTATAGGCAGACAAAACATTACAGAAAATTCCCATTTAAAAAAATCTGCTACCTTACACCCCAAAAAAAGACGAACCAAGCTGAACAACAAGTTCATTTCCTCAAATCCACATCTTTGCATTCTCTGTGATCGACAGGCCATCTCAGGGTCGAGGTCCTCCATGTCCCAGTATTGGGCCAACTCAGGGTGCAGCGTGAACAGACTGAAAATTGGGGGCTTAAGGCTAGGTTTGCGCATTTTGACAAAATTCAATTCTGGATATTCCAGTTTGAGTATTATTGGGCTTTTTCTGGCGGTGTAATACTGTCTGACGCGCTTACAAGGAACACCGTTCCTTGCTAGGTACATAAGAGCAGATGAAGAGCAGATCAGGTACGCATGCGGAGCAAACTTGCAGTAGAGTGGCATAAATGAAAACTCATTGGGTAGTTCAAAAGCATCTTGCGTCCATGAACTCACTGATAATGGAATGCGGTTGTTTGTTTACAGACGGGATACTTGGACACTTGCTCCTTGAGCACCGATTTCAGCTCTGTTCGGTTGACCATGTTGGAAATAATTGCGGAAAAATGTACAAACGCAAATTGTGCGAAAGTTCCTATGATCTCGAATGAGCAGAGATCTGAAGAAGTCAAACAAATGAAGTGGGAAAGCCGAGCCAAGCTATTCAGAAAATCTGTAACAAAACAATGTTTGCGCCAAAACACCAAATCGCACCTAATGGGTAAACATTAGGGGCTGAAAAAATTTTATTGTGCCCAGCTGTGGCACATTATTATGGGTCAGGTATAGAGGTGTGACTTCACAGACAAAATTCAGCTGATGACTTGACATCAATTTCACCAGGTACCCGACACCTTAAAAAAGAGGCCAATTGAAAAGTGGTTGAACAGTCATTTAAAGTCAGGAAAGCGTTTTTACTGTCATTCTTCATAACCGAAGGTGGATCAACTGTGTGTCAATAGAGTCTGTCAATGACGTGCGTCAACTACAATACAATAGGCCGGAAAGCACTTCCCTCCTGTGGGTCATAATAAAAAGACCACCATTCAGTTGGTGACGATGTTACTACAAGTCGTATATCAAGTTTGGCGAGAGCAAAAAACATTGTTGTTGTGGCTTTCGAAAACTTTGGTTTCTCCAAATAAACAATAAGAGCTGAAACCCATCTCAGATAAACGAGGTATGTATATGGTGTACATGGTTCAAAAGGCGAAAAAACAAAGATTGAGATGCTGAAAAGTCTTAAACGCTGCTATTTACTTCGCGGATTATGTGACTTCGTTCTCAGGTAATTTTGCAAACGCGGACCAAAAATCTGTTGCCCATTAACAGTTGCTCTGCGCGTCATTTATCAAAGTGTATAGAAATCGCCAAGTCCCAAGACATTCGCACCTAAATTCAGAAAAAAAATAAAATACACGGGTCTGAACCCCAGCCCGGCGCGCAAAAACGCATAAAGCATCTTCGAAACAGTTTTTCGTCGTAAACTTCCCTGTTTAATTGGGTCGCTTTAAAACACGATGCTTTAACGCAATGTTCTGTTTGATCTCCCACCTCATAACGTTGAGGGAGGGCTCAAAAGTTCCTTTTGAAAGGATTGTGTGAGCAGAGCGAACCAAATAGGCGGGACAACATATATGGCAGGGTCATTGTTGGAAAACATTCAGGTTAAAATTGGTTCCTTGTATCGTTGGTGCATCAGAATCAGCCACAACAAAGAACAACAAAATACCACACCAAAAATGCCCAAAAAAAAAAAAAAAAACACCCCCCCCCCCCCCCCACCCCCCACACAGTACAACTGCGGGAGCGGCGCGGGCTGAGCGGCTTCAAAGAACAGCAATCTTTTATCCCAAAATTAGTCAGCGACAGAAACCATTGCGGCGGCTAACTTCACAAATGGCATCCCAAAGACCGTTCTATGCGTCAAACTGGAGTTATACTTGTCCATTTTGGCTTGTAGACAATGAGGACAAATTTTTGTTTGAATCATATTTTGTGATAGAGTTGGATCACCAATTTCGACGAGCGTAAAAGTTGTTCCCTGCACCAAAAATGAACAACTTTTACGCTGGTCGAAATTAGTGATCCAACTTTATCACAAAATATGATTCAAACATAAATTTGTCCTCATTGTCTACAAGCCCAAAATGGACGAATATAACTCACAGGCAATCTTGCCCAATATTTCCCAAACTTATGGTGTGACACCTTTGGTCGGATAACACGTATAATTCAGCGCAACACCCTTTGCTGACACTGAAACGAGACGCAAACGAAAAATATGAATCATAATGTCAAAGCTAAGAAAGGTTCGACCATAACTTCCTGGTTTTCGTTGTTGCAGAATGTCCTCGAGTGCCGTGTGGCGCCGGTGCGCCGGGCGAGCCGGGACTGCCCGGGGAAGACGGGCCTGAGGGCGATGATGTGAGTGTAATTGTATATGGTCTTCCCCATTCATGGTGACACACGCCCACTGTGTGGCGACATCCTTTGGAAACGACGGTCTTGGATCCCTAATCTTTCTGCGTGTGATTTTCTTTCCCCTTCATTCTGGGAGGTATAGTGCTAAGCAGCATTTCGTTGTGCATGAAAATCGTGTTGTAGATAAATGAAAATGCAGGCACCTCGTCCTTCTGCTATAAAGAGCGTGAAGACGTGATTTCATATACCTGCCCAGAGCTTCATTTTTAGTTTTTTTCCAAATTTCAAATCAGCAAATACGGCATTCCAGGGCGTCAATGGGCCAGTGGGCTTGCCCGGTCCGCTTGTATCAATGGAGCCACTCGACTGGCCGTGTCTGTTGTGCCCGCAGGGCGAGCCTGGCACCCCTGGTGTGAGGGGTCTCAGGGGTCTGACGGGGTACAAGGGTTACGGAGGACCGAAGGGAAGCGTGGGACTAAACGGACGTGTAAGTGTGAATCGACTTCGGTTGAGAAGTCTTCTTAAGTGAAGAGAAGCTACATATTTTTGAGAACCTCTCAAAAATAACAGAATCATTTTTGAAATATTACAGTCAGGCAGACCTGGCTATCCTGGTGGGTACGGTATTCCGGGAACGAATGGCAAGAATGGACCCAAGGGTGTACCCGGCAAAGACGGACATCGCGGGCAAGGCGCCAAGGGTAAGCTCTCTTTAAATTCTTTTTTTGCGCGAAATAATTTTTGAATAAGAAATGAGACATCAACAAATTTATGATTGTTGACAGGTCGGAAGGGCACGCCCGGTACAGTTGGTCTGATTGGTGTGGCGGGTGCGAACGGCTATTCGAACAAGTATGGTGGCCCAAGGGGAAGGCCCGGCTATACGGGAACGACGGGCATTGCGGGCAAACCCGGACTCGACGGCAGCACTGGATACGTGGGAGAGCAAGGTGAGTGCTGACGGCACGTTGTGAAACATCAGCGAGTGTAGAATGACAATCAATAGAACTCCCAACCGACCGTGTCTTCCCCGCAGGTGCACATGGGAAAGACGCGCACTATTGTTCGTGCCCGCCTCGTAACGAGTTGGAGGCACTCGTGTCCGAGTACAACGCTCGTCGTCAAAGCAGCGGGCAAGCTGCCAATTCGAACAGCTACACAACACACGCGCCAGCGCCAAACGCGCGACCCCAACCGCCCGGCACAAGCAGGCTCGAACCGCCCAAACCACCAAATGTCAGGCCGAAGCCATCCTACCCGACAAGCTACACGCAACGGGACAGTGTGAAGGCGGCCTACCCCGCCGGGCCCTTGCCCCGTGCCCAGGCTCCGGCATCATCACCCTATGAGACTGATCCCTGGATCCTGAACCCGATTGGATACAGTGGTGAGGCAGCGCATCAGCCCACGTTTTTCGCCCAACCAAATCAGGAATTGTACGCCGGGGGTGTACCGCTCTGATATTTTATGGGTCATTTACTCGAAATGTGTGTATTTCTGAATATTGAGTACCGCTCGGGAATCCGAGAGCTTTAGATTCTATATTATTTTCTGTCCACTGCCTGCGATTGCTGGGTATTTATTCACTGATTGTGTTTTTATTATGAAATTAAAATTTGTTATCTGACTGTTGGTGTATGGTGCCAGAGTTTGTTGTTCAATGTCAAAAAAATTACGCGTGTGCCCTTACAAAGTTGTCGATAAATTAGCAGCACCGCAGCAGAATGTTATTGCATTGCCGGTAACAACCAGTCAAGTTTGCAAACAGTTGTTAACTCATTACGACAAGAAAAAATAAAAGATTTTCAAACGACTGTGATAGTAAGTTAAAGTTTTATTTCGAAGAAGTGCGCTAACTGCAGGGAGTTATTTCATCTTAACAACAAAGGCATGTACAAGTACAAACTTTTAATATTCTTGTTATGCAATTCTCTGCCCGCCACAGTGACTTCGAAGAGATCTAACGACGAAGGAACGATTTTCACAAGTTAGCACTCACGCGTTTTCAGAATTTTTCCCAACGCCTTTAATCAATCATTGATCGTTCCAGCGTTTTTTGGACCAGACTCGATAATCTATGGGCTGAACAACCTGGGTTAGTGTGGCGGGGTGTACATGTAGCACAGGTTTCATCGTGAATTAAGTGAGAAATTACAATGCCACCGGCATAATAGTTGTTGCCAGACATATCTTCCAAACCAACATTAATGCTGATTGCACGTATGTATACAGTGCCATCAGCAAAACACTCACTTCAGTAATTAAAAAAATTCACGTGACCGACACCAAAATCCTGGCCTAAAATTTTAACACCGTTCAATAATCATCCAATATTCTGTCCGATGCCAGTGTACAAACGTTTCGCCGGTTCGACCAATATCCCCAACGGCGCGTTGGACTGCGACTTTCGAGTGGGTTGTTGTTGGCGAAATGCCAAACCGCGGTTGGAGTTCAAGGTCATGGACACGTACGTGTCCGGCGATGTTTCACGACAGTATTTCAACGCAAGGGGCACACCACGTTGGTGATGTTTTTGGTAGCGGCGATTTTGAGAGGGTAATCACCACCACCATGGTGCATTCATTCTGACGATGCCCTGGCAATCCACCGATGCGAGAACATATGCGAGAGCAGGTCTGATCGAAAAACGCACTAGATTGGCAACCAAACAAAGAATGCCCAAGTGCTGCTGGTGTTTTGCGGCACATGTCCGCATTTGACGCACTGGCACTGACTGAAGAAGCCTGGTGCACCGCCAGGTGTCTAAAAGTCAACACTGGTCGACACGCACGTTGCAATATTTATCGTGCTTCTGTGTTTTTTTAAAGTTTCATTAAAATTTCTGTTGAAACACAAAATTTTTTCGAGTTCAAAGCTCCAAAATCGTCCCAACTAGGTGACGAATACGCGATCGCATCCCCACTACTGCGCACCAACGCCACCACAACCCCGTTCGAGGCCTGGCTCATATCATGTCCGATTCGATGTACTCTAGAACAGATCAATGTGACACTAAGGTGATGTTTCACTGGACTTTTAACTAAATTTAGAATATTGGTCATGAGCTTCAGGCATACAGTGTACCCTCTTAAAAAGGAAATCTCTCAAATAAGGAAGCTTGTTGGGGCCTGTTGCTTCTGGGTCCCAATGAGCTGTCAAACTCCTTAGCACCTCTCCACAATATCCCGTATCGGTTCGAAAAAAACGGATAGATTCCACAGTAGGACAATTTTTAAGAAAATTCAAGCGCTGGGTAACCGTCTAGTGCGACTATCTCATTCCAGACACTGGGCCACCGACGGAGTCAAAGTGTCGGTTTGTATGCGCAGTGCGTTTTTCGACAACCCGCCTGACAGAGACTCGCTGCTCGAATGTAAAGATCTGGACTCGAAACAGGGCTTCAAGCAGACCGTTTCACTGCCACCGGGTGAAAGTATTGAGGTTGAGTGTGATTGCTTCTTCTCAACACATCAGAATCAGGCCGGTGCGCACTTTGCTGCCCTGATTGCTCGTGGCGATCGGGCGTTGTTCGGTGTGCAAAATTATTGTGCCACGGTTCAGTCCCGGGGCACAGGTTCAGGCCCGGCTGAAGCCTAAGCCTATAAATGGGTCAAATATGCTGGGCCTGAATCGGCCGGGCCTGAAAAATCCTGGGCCTGAACTTCCGGGCCTGAAAAGTCGCGGAATAGTGCAAAATGGGCGATGTCATATCTTGCCATTTCGTTGTTTCGGTGATTTCGACCAGCGTGAAATTTGTTCACGGCAAGGCAATGAGCTGCGAGAAAATTGTTTACGAAACTACAAGGCAACAAAATGGCTGGAAGCAACACCGGGTGGCCACATTCAACAAAGTCATGTTAAATGAGCAGCTTAGCTCTCTTAACTTCCAAACGTAAAATAAATTGCGAAACTTTCAGATCGTCATAGTCGCGCACAACTTCAAAGACCAGCAGTCGATAAGCGACCCCGAAGTGGCCGTAATCGATGACATCAGGGTGAATTTCCGCAGTTGTCCTGGTACGAACAAGTTTGGGTTTTGTTTTGACATTTAACATTAAGCGTCGCTTTCGACTTTAGAATGGAGCAGGTGTTTATTCATGAAAGCTAATCATATCGATGCAGAATAGATGCTGCGTATGTATGTATACGTGTGGCAAGCAGTACTTTGGCGTTAGGACAGTTAGTTTTGTCAGTCAGACATGACAGTCAATCAGTCAGGTCTGATCAATTCAAATTTGCCCATGTTGTTTGGCCCCACTTTATGACACAGGTGGTGCACCAGGTCATCGTCAGTGCGAATAAACCGGATGAACATAATCATCAACCTAATCTAATCTAATCTTGCCGCATTTTCACTACCAGACGAGCCGGTCTATGTCACAGCACCACCGACCACGACCACCACTGAAAACATTCCCAAGGCTTCGAAAGCGCTCTGCTGTTTCAACAAAGATTTGGATGAGATTCACAGTTATAATGTCGTTTTCTTGTTGTTATTTTGGTTGCTGTTTACATTCATAGAGGCGGATTTTGTCTGTCGATGATAATGGGAAATCTTTGCCTGATCCGCAAAGCGCATGGCGCAAAGATAGCATGATGGGAGCCGCCGATTGCTTTGAACTTCATGTGGCAGGTATTGGTCGCACAATGACCATATAAGAATTCATCAAAATCAATCCTGATTTTCGCGTTCAGTCACTCTTAACTACTGTGCTATTTGTGATTCTCACAAAACATTTTCAGCTGAAAATAATCTGGCAGATCAACCACGCTGCCGCAGGTCTGAAACATTCTCTTTACTACGTGTTTTGTGTGTGATCGAGCAAGGCAACGTCATTGCCCCGTCACTAGCCTGCTTTGCAATTCAGGAAAAAAATTTGACCAATTCTTATAAAGTCATTGTGCGACCAATATTTTTTCATACCTGGGCAAAAGTTGTCAACTCCCATGTATAATTTCTCGCATTCTTCTCGAGTTGACGATTGTGTTGATCGCACAATGACTATAATTATGAGAATCCATTCAAAATCTTTCCTGAATGGTGGGACATGTCTCGCTGCAGATCACCAGCGCCCTATTTATGTGTTTTCCAAAACATTTCTGCCGGTGTCGCGGTCAACTTCTCTGAACGCAGTGAGCGTGATACTCGGCAGAAAACGTTTCGGAAAAATATAAATAGAACGAATGTATTCTCATACACATACGCAGTCATTGTGCGAGCATTACTGTTAGTTAACTGACAAAGGAAGATAAGAACTATCTCTGACAGACATCCTGATAGCCCAATCAACGTGCGCGTGCTGCAAAAATCAAACACAACGCCACTGAACAGCCATTTCAGAGTTGAAGGACGGCATCGACGAATGTCCAATCACTTCAAGTCCGCCGAAAAAACCCAACGAACCAGACGCGACCAACAGTTTCTTCGATTTTTCGACCGGTCGTATTGGGCCGAGACCAACAAGCGTGCCGGGACCAGGTAATGAGGTGCTCTGTTTACGTACCAGCTGCAATTTTTGGCTGATTGAGGCCTGCGCCTGCAGCGCCTGCAGGCCTCAACCTCCAGGCTCAACAAGAGCAGCCGCAGAGCCGCAGGCTCGCGCAGGCTCGCAGGCCAGGAAAGGGCGCGGCGCGGCCCGCGGCGCGGCAGCCGCCGCCCCCCCCTTTTCTCCAAACACAAACCCTCAAAACCCCATCCCTATCCTATCCTCCTTCTCGCACCCACACAGAAAAAAAAACACACAACCACACAAAGCGCCCCCCGCGCCCCCCGAGCCCCCGCGCAGCCGCACCCCCCCCCACCCCCACCCCGCCCGCGCCCCCCCCCCCCCCCCCCCCCCCCCCCCCCCCCCCCCCCCGCCCCCCCCCCGCCCCCAGCCAAAAATTGCAGCTGGTACTGTAAATAATGGTACCTGGACCAGTACATGGTACGTACGCATTATAGGTATGTAGTATAAGTGCAAGTACTCCTATGAGCTTAGGTGAGCCTAAACCAAATCCCAAGCCTAAGCCAAGGCCTAAAAACCCCAGTTGGGGCTGGCCCCACTTTAATCGGAACCAGAGACGGATCGGAACGCTTTTTGCTACAATGCGTGAAGTAATGAGCTCCCGCAGAGTGGGCGTTCCAAGTCTCCCAGCCGCGACTGGAAACAACTTTTGCGCGCAGCTCGAAACAGAAAAATCGACATCGAAACAGAAAGCTGCCAATATGCTCAGTTCAAAAATATGCCGCGATTCTGGGATCCAAACCAAAGCAACCAGCCAACTTTTGGCGCATTTTGTAGCCAAGGGCGATGTGTACCTGGGTGCGGTGCTGACGGCGACCAACAAGAAGGCCTACTATTATCTGAACAACTTCAAGTACGACGGCGTGCTTGTGTTCGTCATTTGGCGGTATCTCGGCATCGTGAATATGCAGTTGACCATTTGCTGTGACACATACGACCTGTGCCCCGTCACCGTTGAGGTACAGTATACTGGGTTACGGTAGATGGTGGGTTACTGTACATAGATTGTGAGCTGCACATCCCGCAACACGTTTGGTGGCGCAGTCCAACTACAGCTGTGTTTGCACAGACTAATTCGGATGTATAGACAAACTATGCCAACACGAGCCCGATTTCGAAGGTGGTGTGTATGCAAAACGAATAGAAGGAGAAAATCATCATGCTCCACTTTATATTCTTCAACGTGTAACATTTCCCAAACCAGCAGCCACGTATGAATGTTTCACTATTCTGCCAGCCGCGAAATCGGGCTCGCGTTGGCGTAGTTTGCCTTTAAAAAGCAATCAAGTGCAAAGATGAGACGCGCTGCGTGCGTCGGTTAATCAGTTGTTTTTGCCTGATGGAACCTATCGAAACCAGACTGGGGTGCGAGGCCTCCAAACTTGTTGTAAATCTGTCGATTCTGCGGCTGGCGTGTATGAGTAACCAGGGTTGGGCAAAAAAAACGACGGCGTTTTTTCTTAAAAAAACGACGTTTTTTTTTAAAAAAAACGCCTGGGTCGTTTTTCGTTTTTTTTAAATCCTGAATTTCCTTGATTTTCCCTGATTTTTCAAGGAAAGTACCCTGATTTTCAAGGAAAATCAATTTTTTGTCCCATTTTTTTCAAAAAATTTTCGACCAATTTTTACTTTGTCGAGATACGTCGATATACGGAGTTTGACTTTCAGTGATGACCCCGGCCAAAGTTGGTCCCATGATGCGGGTCTGATATGGGATCTTAACAACTCGCTAGAAATGGGATGAAACCCGTTTATTTTGCCTCAGAACACATAGAATTACTTCATTTAACCACGTTTTCTTCCCAACATGAGCGTTTTCCAATTTTTTGGGGGGCATATTTTGGTCATCTGGGCGTTTTAAACAAAACGTTTTTTAAAAAAAAAACGTTTTTTTTTAAAAAAAACGATTTTTTTTGGAAAAAAACGTTTTTTGCCCAACCCTGTGAGTAACTGCACACTGCGGGTTACTTATTTATTGGTTACGGTAGCTGTTTTCCATTTCAGTTTCGAGGTCCGGAAGACCGTAACTGGATCGAGGAGCGCTTCTTCTGCCCGGCAGGAACCGATGCGGTAGGTGGGAATGCTTTGGAAAAATGAAACCGTTCTTTTTTCCTTGAAAAAAAAACAACAAAATTTTCAGACCGAAGCATGTCAAATAAATCCTTTGGGAAATTATTTGGGATACACACGTCGGTTCTGAGTTTTCAGAAAAAAATAATTTCGTAAATAAGCCGCCATTATGCATAAGCATATGAAACATCGCTGAAAAGGACCATAGATGGTGCATATTCGGAAAATTTTCCGAATAAGACCCCACTGGGGCGTTATTTTGGGGACCTATTTGGCATTATCCTGCTTATTTCAGCTGATCATGCTTTGTGAAAATCGTGGTTTATCAACGGGAGCTTGCGGCCTTGACAAATTCGAAGCATTCGCTGCGCCATCGGACTGGGACGAAGATGTTGCTAGTAACAAATTGGAATTGTTGAATTGTGAAGATGCTTTATGATTCATTGATTCATTAAATTCGTTGATGTTATTGACTGATTGGGCTTAACTGCTCTGCGTTAACAACCTTCAAAATCGTTTAACCAACGTTTGTATAATCATATGCCGCGTATTGTCAATTTTTATAATTTTTATTTTTCCCATTTTCATAGAAAATATAGATGTTGTGCAAGAACACTAGTGAGGGAGAAAACATTTTGTCATCAAAAAGTTCTCTTAGGACAGAACTGGTTTATACGTATTGCAAGGAACAGTAACGAAACCAGTGACAGGCGAAGAATCAAAGAAAAGAAGAACACCAAAATTAATATAGTGCAGCATAGTTTTTCGAGTGCTACATATCAGTCTGCATTCTTATCACAAATCGACACGAAACAAAAATATATGAATATACGGCACATTAGTACGCACGAAAGCGAACCACGGTAAACACAAAGAAGATTGTGAGAACCAATCTCAATGGGAAACATGAGTAGAACAATGACACGATAAACAGACTCTGCTTCAGGAAAGCCGTGCCGTACCCTCCCAAAAATTGTTAGGCTCCCTAAAAACTTCGTTCTGAATTATTTCTCACAGAAACCGCAGTTAACTGACATTGATGAAACATGGTGAACATTGAGCATACAAATACATACATACAGAAATCCACAAATACTTACATTATACCATTCGATCCGAAGTTTCGAGCAAACACAAACCAGTACCATCTTGAATGCAACAAGTACCAAATCAAAATAGCGATACGATACCATGTAATTAGACTTTTCAACGTTATGTTCAGTGAAACGAACTTGAGCCGCAATGTGTAATGTCAGTACTAGGTATACAATAAATCATGCTAATTTCATACCCAGAAATGTGCGAGAATTAGAAAAAATCAAACAAAATCTCGATTTCTATTTTATGGCGCAAATTATACATACATACAGTATGGCTGCTCTTAACGACCACGTAAATACGCTGAGCAAAACGTCTCCTTTAAAAATAATACATTTTTGTGCGCAGTTTGTCACAAAATTGAAGCAAACTAAAGTTGGTAGGCAAATGTAAATAAATGACGATCCTGTTGTAAAATAATGACATGGCTGGCCGATGTACACATATATGCTAGGTTTGAAACATCAGAAAGCAGCTGCTTGCCCGAAGCATTGTCCGATTAAAAGACATGATACCTGAATTTAGAAACAATTGTGTCACGAAAATGAAAAAAGTAATTGGACTAAAAAACGGAGACGGTCGGGCTACAAAAAACCTTTGGTCTTATGTAAAAGAAAAACTAAAAAACCAAAAGTGCGTGATAACTGACAAGATTGCAGAATTATAATACTAACAAGGAAACAAAAATAAAACAAAAACAGCGGCCGTTCACCCGCAGTTCGTTTATTGGTTTGGGCACCGAATTCTCGAAATTAATCTTTTATTTCAACTTGTAAACTTTTTTTAATAGTATGGCGTACTGGTCTCCAGATTTGTCCAGGAACTAAATTCAGTCCAGTTGGTCAAGTGGTGTTTGTAGGCGTCTTGTTTTGCGCCTGCCAATTTGGCCGGAAGTCGGCTGTCTTTGTTCCAGTAGCCGGAACCAGAGTTCATTTGTGACTGCAGTTGTTGCTTACGTTCGTATAGAGCACCAGATAGAAGTTGATAGTTGCTACCTGAAACGTGGGGTTGGGTTACGGTATATAGGGTTACTGTAGCATACTGTAGATTGGGGCATGTCAACACCTCGTGACCGGGTATCGTCCATTTTGCGCCCAATCGGTCGTTAATCTCCATGTGACCCAGCTCGGAATGGTAAATATTCTATACCGGTGTTTTCCACATAAAGCCCCGAGACCTGCACAATGAACTAATTAAAAGACTTTGGTATGTTTTTTCGCTGTTTAAGAAAAGTCGATGTTTTGCGCACCAAAAAATTGAATCATAATCAGAGCCACCTGGGATTTAAGTGAATGGGCTCTATTAAGGAGCGAACCCGGGTGGCAGTGAGCGGAAACTCTGTCCCAGATTGATTCATTGTACAGAGGGCAGACCCAGATATGTAGTCGAAATTTCCCAAAATCGCACATTGTTCAGTAACCGCCCTGACAAAACGCACCATCATTGCTGTCCCACATTTCGCGTCCGCCCTCCGCCCTGAAGCAGCAGCAGAACTGTAGTTTCTCGTGCTCTTTGTCGTCAACGGGCAGGTCGAGCTCGAATTTGAACGTGTCGAAACATTCGTTCCCGCTTTGATGTTGTGCATCGACGTCCGTCTGCGAGCCCCAACTGTTGGTCGTGAACCTGGAATGCAGGTATGGTCAGATTTGTATGTATTTTGCTGCCAGTCAGTGGCGGATCCAGCTTTTGGCCAATGGAGAGACCAAACCCAAAAAGTCATTTTATCTGGTGTTTGTTGAATTTTTGAAGAGCCCGCCATCTTTATCCAGTGCTTTTTTAGAGTTCGGCGCTTCCACACTAAACTCCGTACAAAATGTGGCCATTCGTGCTCCCAGTCATCTCGGTCCCGCCATCTCGGTCCCGACCATCTCGGTCCCGCCATCTCGGTCCCAGGTCATCTCGGTACCGACCATCTGGGTACCGACCATTTCGGTACCGGACCATCTCGGTACCGGACCATTTCGGTACCGACCATTTCGGTACCGGACCATCTCGGTACCGGACCATCTCGGTACCGGACCATCTCGGTACCGGACCATCTCGGTACCGACCATCTCGGTACCAGACCATTTCGGTACCGACCATCTCGGTACCAGACCATTTCGGTACCGGACCATTTCGGTACCTAATTCAGTTGGTGCAAGCATTGAAGTGCAAAGCGTCATGCAACATAAATGTTCAGCAACATAGGAAATGATGAAGTTCCGGCGGGACCAGGCTTGAAGACTTCGACAAATCTCATGCAGCATGCATCATGCGCGCCATTGCAACCATCGCTTAGTTCATGAATTCATAAGCACAGACAGCGACAGAGGTTGACATGCGGTGACATACAAAGAGAAACATGGGTAACAGAGGCACAAAAATATCCAAACACAATGGGCACACAAAATGAACAGGGTACAAATACATTATGCGCTCATCAAACGCAAAAATGACACATTTAGAGGCAGATTAAAACTCATTGAGCGTGGAACACAGCTTGCTCGATAACTGCACACAATTTTTTCGTGCCCGAGTTATTTAAATGCACTTTGTCACAACTGAATAGGGTATCGGGAAATGAGTCGTCATCCAGTGTGACGAACTGCAACCTGCTCGACTCTAATTTGTTCACGCCATATTTCATAATTTCATTGTATCGCTGTCTGTTCCGCAATTTGTAGGCCGTTTTGTCGTTGGGCCTACGTAGTATTGACAGGAACACGAATTTTGTTGACGAACAGCGCACCTGCAGTTTCAAGCAACGTTCAAACACATGCTCAGCAAGCGCTTTGCCGGCATGGCCCCGTTCCTCCCATCGACCGCTACCAATTTTTGGACAAATATCATTGGTGCCGACAGAAACAATGACAGTATCAACAATTGGTGATTCAGCAAACAACTCGCACAAAAATAACACAGCTCCGGTGCGAGCGCCGGGCACACTCAAAGTATCAAACAACGATGATTTGACAAATCGAATGATCGAGTCGCCCAAAAGAACTGAACGTTTCGGAGGTTTGACGGACATTTGATAATATGAGCGAACTTTCATTAAAATCTGGGCATGCATATTAAGACCGTTGACGCCCCAGAACCAATCATCGCTCTTTTCACCCAATAACTGATTACCGGTTGACAATAAACGGTGCTGGAGTACACCGTCACCGAATTTCAGTAGCAACAACACATACATGATATGTTTTCGAATCAGATGAAACTTCTTGATATCTTTATGCGCATTCAGTTCGTTGCCAATCTGTTTGCATGTGATAGGATTATCAGAGATTTGCAAGATTGCAGCAGCAGCTTTCGTGTCGTTCAGGAAAATAGCCTTACAGTACTGATAGGCGGCTTCAACAGTGGCGAATGGCTGGCCCAAGAGGCCAATCGGCGATGCATAAAAATTGGAGAATTCATTGAAGTTGTCAGATCGCGAAAAGTACAATATGGGCTTGGTTGTTGCCATGGATGGATGTTGGAGGAGAAGCTGAAAAAAAGTAAAAAACATGGTTACTGCGCTGTTGCTAGCTGAAACTTGATGCTTGGCTTATGCTTGGCTTGCAAACACGAATTAACGGAGAATAAAAGTTTGCCCGTAGTGTATTAGAATCTCCACTGAATCGTAATAGAGAATTTATTGTCCTGTTAGGAACCAAACTAAGTGTCCCAGACACATAACTATTACTATAACTGCGCAGATGTTTATTGTGAAGGGAATCGACTCTTCTGGCACAGATCTGAGCAATGCGTCCTTTGCAAACAGCAAGCAACGAGACCATATTCCTTCACTTGATGGCGAAAAAAACAGTAGCATTGTTGTACGTCAGGTACCTCCAACAGTTAGGATTCACAAAACGCAAAAGTAATTGGCAGGTTAATTACATTGGGAGCAAAGTTTTTGTTCATTTTGATCAAAAAGAGCGATTCATTGCATGGAAGTCATTTTCCCCAGTATGAAGCCTTCATCACATAAACAAATTTCAAATAATGCCAACTGCACCTCAACGAACTTGAAAATCGAATTGCCGCCGCCGCGCTTGTCTTTGCACGGTTACCCGAAGATTAAGTGACCGTCTTCTGCAAAAAGTTGCACAATTATTAATACAAATAAGAACTTGATGAGTGCGGTAGCCGGAGTACTGCGATTGTTTTGTCCTGTATCGCAGAGGATTTTGATCAGACCATCGTTACTGTTGGTCACCACACAACACACGCCCGCTTGTCACGAAAAAGAGCAGGCTACTGCTCTCATCACGTGGACGTGGTAGGCACAACACACATGGCATTAGGAAATGGCAAGTAGAGTTCAACGGCTTATTCACACTGTAAATCGAATCGGAGTTGCAATGGTCACGTGACATTTTGTATGTGGGAACATCTCCCAATGAAGGTCGAAATTAATGGCGGCATCAGTAAATCTCGAATCAATTAAGCCGGCGACATTTGAGAACATTAATAAAACTATAAGATCTTGACCAGAAATACATATCAAACATGGCACTCAAATCGGATCGGACCGATGCTGCCTTGGTCACGTTACTTTTTTTAAATTGGGGACGTTTACAGATTTACCACAGGCACAGATTTCGACTTGCGTATGAGGTATTGTCGAACCTTAAATGACTAATCTTTGCAATTCGAAATCGATTCGATCACGAAGTTTGATATCAATCCAAAAGTTACTGCAACCACGAATTCCGGACAGCGTAAAAGTGCCTGGGTTATTTCGGGTCTGGGAATAGATATTACGCTTGTTGATGGTAGTGCAATCCATAACTCCTAAATGAGAACGAAAGAATTGCACGTGACCAATGCAAGTCCAACGCGATCACCAAGTTTGACACTGCTCATAACCTTCCGCTGGTCGAAATCATGAGGTACGGTATTACCTCATTTAAAATTTTTTTTGCCCCCCCCCCCGAAGATTGCAGGTGAATTGGGTAGTGGTAATAAACGTAACGTGGTTGGTTTATTGCTCTCAATGACGCATAAAACCGTGCACGTAAATTAGTAATAGAAGCACAGTGATAAAACATAGTGACGTAGACGACAATTAATGTATAATTTTAGTTTCTGTTAACATGTCCTGCGATCTGTCCTCATCTTGTCTCTCTCCTTGGCGCTTTTTGTAGCTTTCATTTGATGTGGCAACCAGTGGTGTAACTATTTCTTATTTCCGTAATTGTCACATTCGGTCTTGTAACTGTGCTTTTTTCACTAATTTACGTGCATGACAAATGTATAACGCTAACCAAATCACAGTGGTGGCCGTCGGTTTGCCGGCAAATTCAAACAACAGCATGGCGATCGTCTGTCGTGTGTGTGTTGGCCGACAACACAACGTTGGAAAGGCTGTGGCTGTGGGTTACAGGGCCTCGGTTGTTGTTGAAGTTCAGTTGGAAAACGCTCGGACCGGACAGGAATGCGCGGCTGCATAGGAATAACTGTGTTCGGTATGACAGCCTTGATCTGGCAACAACTTTCACGCTGGTTGAAACTTGTTTCTTGTCAAGAACACTTGCGGCCGGAAAAGAAACGAAGCTTTTCGTGAAAAAAAAACGAACAGAGTTGCTGGACAGTTCGTTCTGAACAGTTCTCCCCAAGTACACGGTGCAGTGCAGTTCCTGGGGGGAGGGGGTCCCCCCTAAGGTACACTAACCGCCGCGACCAAGGTACACTAGTACACTAACCGCCGCGCCAGGTACACTAACCGCCTCAATTTTTGCCCAAAATTGGCATTTTTAGGCCTAAAATGGGCGTTTTTAGGCCAAAAATGGGTGATTTTTAGGTCGATGTTGTCAAAGGTCGCCAAAATACACTTTTTATGGAGAATTTTTCCAAAAGGGGCCAAAAATCGGTCAAATTTTCTACCTGAAAAAGTGACTTTTTCCTGAATTTGGGTCTTCCCCCCTTCCCCACCAGGGAGGTACACTAACCGCCGCACGGAAAAAAGGGGTAGGTACACTAACCGCCGCGCCGGACCAGGAACTACACTGACACGGTGAACAGAAAAAAATTCCGAAACGAAAAATCCCGAAAAAATCCGAAAAGCGAAAATCCCGAAAAATGAAAAGGTGTGAAAATGGATTAAATTTTTTTGTCAGAAGTTGGCATTCATGTGGTTGATGCTCAGGCTTGCATTCAGGGTTAGGCTTAGACTGTCAGCCAGGAAGACATGGCCGAACGAGAATTTCAATATCTTCAGCCCCAACCAGGGTTTTTCATTTCAAAATCGCCTAGTAGCAATTGCTACTAAAATGGCAGCTTTTAGAAGCAAATTTTTGAAGGTCATATTTCAGTGTTTTCTTGTTTTTGAGTCCCATTAGTCAAGTATAGTCAGGGGCAGTGTTGGAGGTGAGGGGTTTGGGGGTATCCACCCTTGCCTGGTACAGTAGGCAGTGTGGTTCCTGGTCCGGAGGGGGAGATAGCGGACCCTCCGTTTTTTTCGGAGGGGGAGATAGTGTACCCCGAAGGGGGAAATGGCGTACCCGAGGGGGGAACGCTTTTTGGGAAAAGCTAGTCCAGTTTCAAAACTGACTTGGTGGCCCACCAGCTCGCAACTTGTGACCATCACAATAAATCACGCCATGCGCGAGGCGCAAAATTTTTACATTTTGGGTGCTAAAGACGCTAAAGAAAGTAAGGTTTGTATACCTCAGATATACGGTATCTTTTTGACAAATCTTAGTAGCAAAGTGCTACTAAACATCGATTTTTCAGTAGCAAAGAAAAATTTTTAGTAGCAAATTGCTACCACTTAGTAGCAAAAAGACTATGGCCCCAACTGATCCAGTGCCCAAAATATAGACTCCAACTGCACGAATGCCCTTTTCTGCACATTAGACTTTGTATTTTTCTTCCATTTCATTTTCGAAATTGTTGCTCTTCGGGAGTTTTTCGGGGTTTTTATTCTTCGGCATTTTCGCCCCCACTCGTCGGCTTAGCTGAGCATTTCCCTTCCTTCAATCTCAGGGTTCCTTACCGATTTTTATTTTCATTTTTTTCCCGAAAAATTAATGTAAAAACCATGAGCCTGAAACCAACCGTCTCAGCTTGTTCGATGCTGCAAGATCACCGTCGTCCGTCTGTAGGCCGTTGCAGACTTCGTATATGCCGGCTTGTTGACAACGTCGACCAAGGATTCGTCCAATGTTTTCGGCTGCTGACGTTTCTGCAATATGAAACAGATATAACGGAATTTACGAATTATGCCAAAATACGCCCTAAAATGCGTGTCTTTGTACACGGAAGGGGGGAGGACCCAAATTTGGAGAAAAGTCATTTTTTGAGGTCGAAAATTTGGTTCATTTTTGCCCCTTTTAGGAAAAAAATCTCAATAAAAAGGGTATTTTGGCGATTTTTGACGACATTGACCTAAAAATCACTCATTTTATGCCTAAAAATGCCTATTTTAGGCCCAAATTTGCCCATTTTAGGTAAAAATTGAGGGAGCAGACGTACCCGGAGGGGAACAATGGGGCAGGCGTACCATGGAGGGGGAACAGACGTACCCGAGGGGGGGGACCCTCCCCCCAGGAACTACACTGCTGTGGAGAACATTTAGAGAAGGGTTTCCCCGGCTTTTGTGCGTGAGTTTACTTTTGGCACAAAAAATTAACCGGCTGTTCTCGTTTTTTTTGCAAAAATGGTTCTTTTCTGTCCGCAAATACTGCCTACCCAAACGATGGAATAAACAACAGCCACAAACTTATGCTAACGTCGGGCGATTTCCGGCTCTTTGGTGGAGGCGGTGAAAACGTTTCCCTCGCCGTAGTGTCTGTCTGATTAATTCCGCACCAACTTTTGGTGATCGACGCGCACGATGACAATTTCCAGCTTGCTGCCGCTAATACACGTGTCGATAAGCAGCGATCAGCATGGGTCTCGCCACGATCTCGCTTGCGGTGGGTTACGGTATTCGGGGGCTGAGTGACAACCTCCCGTAGACTGCCTTTAATGTGATCAGTGTGGTTCCTGGTCCGGCGTAGGCCTGGGCAGTGGTGTCGTTGGGAAATGAAAATGTCAGGTTACCGGATACCAAAATCCAAAATTTTCGGATACCGGATACCCAAAATGAAAAATCTCGGATACCAGGGGGGTTGCCCCCCCAAAATAAAAAATCTCGGATACCCAGAGGGGGTTGTTCCAAAAAAGGTCAATTTTTTAGGGGAAAATTGAGCAAAATTGGTGTTGGAAGCGCAAAAAATGGTTATTTTTGGGGTTATGCTTGCGCCAGCAAGCGATTTTGGGCATTTTGGAGTAAAAATGGGCGATTTTCACGGTTTTCGGAAAAATTTTAGGGTAAGATACCCCTGGACAAAAAGTCAGGACACCGGATACCCCTGGGTGAAAAAATCAAGATACCGGATACTGGATACTAGGGGGGTAACCCCCCTTCGCCCCCCCCCCAACGACACCACTGGGCCTGGGCACAATACCACTTTTGACACCCAATAACAATACCAATACCGGGTGAGACCCAATACCAATACCAATACCCAATACTAGAATTAGACACAATACCAATACCAAACACTGGTATTGGTATTGGGTGGTATTGGTATTGGGTATTGGGTATTGTGCCCACCCATAGTCCGGAGGGGAAGATAGCGGATGTCCCTCCAGGGACTACAATGGATGTAATGGGTATGAAGTTTGTCAGAGTAAGAGTGCTAGCCGAGTAAGAGAGCTTATGCTCGCGGGCCGGAAACAAAACCATTTTTTCAGAAAAAAAAAGTTTTTTCCGAGGTCCGGAAAAAAAACGTTTCCATTTTTCCCGAAATTATTCCAAGTTGCAACTTTTGGGAAAAAACGGTTTCTCCAAAATTTTCTGAGATCTTCTCCAAAGCCGCGAAATCAAGTTGTCAAAACCACTGTAAATCAGTGCTCAACAGTTCAAAATGAGCATTATTTTTCAAGCTTCAAGCGAACTTCCAGTTTGTTTCGGTCGGTTGGCTGACAAAATTTTGTCCAAAATAGGCGTTTTTGGGCCACGGGTATCATTAAGTACTGGAAAAATATTTGAAAAAAAACGTTTTTTTCGAAAAAACGTTTTTTTTCGATAGTTTCACAGACAAAAAGGTGGTCGCCGGTTCCAATGGGGTACATTTGGGCAAAATGTGGTCTAAAATTGCTTCATGAAGAAAACAATACCATGGACAAGTCGACCAAAACACGTGAAAAACTATGTTTTTGGACGATTTGAGAAACTACCTCGCGACTCTGCCAGTTATTTTTGGAAAATTTGGAAATTTTTCCGAAAATGTCCGATATTTTTCCAATGCCTGCAAAAGTATCGGTTCGTTACGTTGGCCTATGGAAAAAACGTTTTTTTTCTTTTTTTTCGGAAAAAGCGGGTTTTTCCTTCTGCAACTGTAAGCATGGGAACCCGGGTGCGGGATCTTACGGTGTGCCGACACCCAGTGCGGTGGCTCTCACATGCCGGCACCCACATGGGGGAAAATTTCGGGGCGGATAGGAAGGTAGCGTACCAGCTCGGAGCGGGTGGGGCACCGTTGGGGGAGGGGGGGTTCACCGCAGCCACTGGCTCGTTGTGTCCAGTAACGATTTGCTATTTTTTGACTTGGTCTGGCTTGTTTTGCTCGAGAATTTAACTCGATACCTCTTGTTTCTCGTGATGACACCCATTCGTGTCTCAAAAGCCAAAGTCAAAACGATCGTGCGCTATTACGCGCTCGCCAAAGTGGTCACATGAGGCCAGTGTAGTACTTGGTCAGGGTGCTGACCAATGTTGGAGGTACTGGGGGTGGGCATACCTACTGTACCGGGCGAGGGGAGATACCGGCTGTACTGGGGGGGGGCTACGCCCCAAACCTCCCCCCCCCACCTTCAACACTGGTGTTGACGATAGATAGATTCGTCTATGGGCCAACCTATCTTTTGTCAACACTTTGATTTCATCTGTCTATCGTATACATTTCTGGGCTAATCTATCTGTCGTCAACAGATTCTGGGAACAATGTTTCTACCGTCAACAACAATAGACTCCAAAATGGATATTTTTGGCTCAAAATCGGTGTTTTTACCCCAAAAGAGCAAAAAAACACGCGCCACCCGAGGATTTAGACATTCAAATTCAAATTTTATTTGTAAGCTCACACAAAGGCCTCAACAAGATCCGGAAAACACCTGAAAAATAAACATGTGAGTTAGGGTTAGAGGTCGGGGGGGGGGGGGTACCCGACACCCGACATCTGAAAATACCCGACACCCGACATTTGAGAAAAAAAGCCGACACCCGACAGTTCCAAAAAAAACCGACACCCGACATCTAGTTTTTGGAAAAACCCGACACCCGACACCTGTTTTTGGACCAAAAACAGGCAACTTTTTGCTCCTTCGCACTATTAGTGCAATTTTTTGGATCAAGTGACTGAATTCAAGTATATTCACACAAAATAAACACCAAAATGACACATTCTGCGTCTGTGCCGGGCTCAGAGAGCGGGGATACCTACTGTACCAAAGCCGATGGCCTGGGGGTTGGTACCTTTGGGGGGTCTTGGGGGTTTAGGTTTTTGGGTGAAAAATGTTAATGTTTTTATTATGCCTGGAAGCGTGTGAAAACATAGTATTTTCGCGCGCTGAATTTTGGATAATTTGAGGTAGAAACCACTGATTTTGGACATTTTGGTCGAAAATTGGCACTTTTGGGGCAAAATCGGGGCATACTTACTGTGCCGCGGTGAAAATCGGAGGAATGCCTACTGCACCATGCCAAACATCGGGGGGATACCTACTGTAGCGGGCGAGGGAGATAGCTACTGTACGGGGATACCCCCAAATCCCCCCCCCCCACCTCCAACACTGGACTTTGAGATCAGTCAACGACGGCTCAGAATTTTAACGAAATGTGGCGAGAAACTACGTCTCGACCACGTGAGTTCAGTTTGTTTTTACGGGCAGCGGCAGCGGAGACGACGCCCTCTGGGAGCCTGTTCCATAGGTCCACAACGCGATAAGCCCAATGTCCGGATAAATCCGGACCCGCCCCATGTTCAATGCCCGGATAAGTGGTACTAACGTTCACATATTGATGAAAATGTACTCAGATGTACTAAATCCGCGCGTAGCGCGCGATGTTTTGCCCGTACTAATTTTGAGCCATTTTGGGTCAAAAACATCAGTTTTGGGATCGATTGTTCCCAGAAATTGCTGACGATAGATAGATTAGCCCATGAGTGTTGACCATAGATGGATGAAATCAAAAAGTGTTGACGATAGATTGGACGCCCCCACCCCCAGTTCTTGCGTGCATAAGGCGCACTATCCACTTCGCTTGCTTTGCTGTTGTGTCCCCTTCGCTTAACTGCTGTTGAACAGCTGAACAAAAAAATCAATTCACGTGCAGGTACTACAATTTTCCCTGCCGATTCAACTCTGAAACTGAGGAAGGTAGAATGTGGTTTCTATTTTGGTTTGGTACTGCACTTTTCCCAATCGCATCCACACCAAAACTTCCTATTCCGGTACTGCAATTTTCCCGTGTTATTACCGCCGTCTACAGCGTGAACGAGTGTCCGAGCGACACCAGGAATTCCAGCAGCCCACGTTGTTTGCGGTCCTGGTACTCATTGATCATCGTCGTAATCGCCCGTTCACGATTCACGTGCTTGATTTTGCGCGCTGTCGGCGGCAAGCCCTCATTATGTTGGTTGATGCGAATGTTTTGCCATGTGCGTTCACGTTGGATGGCGCTCATGAACCAAAATGGCGACGGATGATCGCAGTTCAATCCACGACTGAACGCGCCATGCCAGGCCTCCAATGAGACTTGAGAGCGGGGCTTTCCAGCCAAGATGCGCTGATGCTGATTCCAGGTCGGAATCGGGAATCGAGCACGACCAGGACCTCGTTCACGATCAACACCGATGAAATTCTCGTAGAAATAGTCCGCAACAGCCTTACCTTCGGCGTCGTCTTCCAATCCATCGTAGATCAAATCGAACCCTTCGCGAACATCATCAATCGGGACGAAAGCAAGTGCAGGCAGCGCATTCATCAGTCCCTTAAACCACGGATTCTCGCCGTATTTACTCACCGCTTCCTTCCCGATTCCTTGTATCTGACGCCACACGCACTGACCAAGGTGGAAGAAACAGGCGTTGACGTCCACACCGGGCAACAATTCCATAACCGCATTGCGAAACGCTGACTCAAAGTCGGTCAAAATGGTGTCCGGTCGATAATCGGGCAGCTCATCAAACACGCGTTGCAATACAGCCTTGTACGTCTCTTTCTTTTTATCGGGGCACAAGATGAACACGCACGGGACAACAAGAGGAGCATATTTTGCAGGGTCAAGGCCCGGAGTCAGCTTACAACCGTGCAAAGTGTAGAGCTGCGACCACAAATCCGGAGCCACCTTGAATGTGCCGTCAGTCAGCATGTCGGGACACGAACGCAGAAACGCCAGTGCTTTATTATCGGCCCAAATCAGCACACGACGACGGGGATCGTTCGCAACGTTAAAATCTGCCAGGAGAAACTGATGTTCACCGATGAACTTGTATTGGTCGGGCACAACAACCTGTCGAATATCGGTGGGACGCATTGGCGCATCATTGTCGCGTTTTCGTTTTCGATTGTACGCGCGACTCAACCATTTGGTATTTGGAATGGCGTACACTTTGTCGTCTGGTACACCTTGCGAAGCAGAGATTATTGCGTTTCGTGGAGTTTGGCCGGGTGTCTTCGACGCCTCTTTCACCTTGTAGCGAACTTCGGCTTCAACAATTTTTTCTATCGATGGTGGGTGACAATGGGTGCTCAATCTACTGATAATTTCACGTCCACGACAATGCAGCCTAGCTTTACAACCATTTTTCTGCTGTTCAACACACATCCAGAATGCCAAGCGGTCGTCGCTTTTGCTGTGTTTGTGATAGCGATATCTGTGGCCGTCGTCAACAATGACGTCCTTATCCCTGATACTTTTCACAACTGGAGCAATCTCACGAACTGGTGTAGAATCCGACATGAAGGCCAGTCAAATGGATGAAATAAACAATGGGGAACAGAGAAAAATTGAACTGCCCAAACGATCTGACCGATTGCAACTTACTGCAAATGAACAACAATGATAAAACCGGCGGAAGCAAATCGAGCGATAGGCAAATCACAAAGAATTTCACATATTGGCACAAAGGCGAGGAAACAGATGACACGAAGGAACAATGAGATGAAAGGATGAACACAAAAACAAAGCTACAATGAGACGGTCAACAAGAAGAAAATGGTGAGCAAACAACAATACAACGCGGCTAAATATAATACAATATATTTTGTACAAGTAAATATTTACAAGTCAACAGTTGAGAGAAAGCAGCAAGGCGAAAGCAGAAGACGATGAGATCAAAGCCAGATTCAAGCTGGTATACCAATTTCTGAACAGAAAAAGAATAAGTAAAAACTCAATGAAAGAGAAAATATTCAAAATTTTAAATGGTCAACCAGCCAATCAGCTTCTTGCAAACATGCGGCAAACAATACCATAATCTGTGTGTGTGAAGTGCCCATTGATTACACAAACCACTCATGATGCAAGTACTCCACTCGTTCCGGCAAATGTTTTTCTCGCATGTCTGATAAATTTTACCTACTGTATGTCACCTACTGTATTGGTCGCACAATGACCATATAAGAATTCATCAAATATATCCTGATTTTCACGTTCAGTCACTCTTAACCACTGTGCTATTTGTGATTCTCACAAAACATTTTCACCTGAAAATAATCCAGCAGATCAACCACATTGCCGCAGGTCTGAAACATTCTCTTTACTACATGTTTTGTGTGCGATCCCGCAACGCAACGTCACCACCCCGTCACTTTCCCTCTTTGCGATTCAGGAAAAAAATTTGACCAATTCTTATAAAGTCATTGTGCAACCAATACCTGCTGTTGTTACTGTTGCCACATGACCACGCCAGATAAAGCAGCGGCATCATCTTATGCGTGGGACCGAGATGGTCCGGTACCGCCGATCAGATGGTCCGGTACCGAAATGGTCCGGTACCGAAATGGTCTGGTACCGAGATGGTCGGTACCGAAATGGTCTGGTACCGAGATGGTCGGTACCGAAATGGTCCGGTACCGAGATGGTCCGGTACCGAGATGGTCCGGTACCGAGATGGTCCGGTACCGAAATGGTCGGTACCGAAATGGTCCGGTACCGAGATGGTCCGGTACCGAAATGGTCGGTACCCAGATGG
>JASAMV010004761.1:0-16194 GCA_030248065.1 Rhynchonema sp. JSB1_4
TCCTCCTCCCCCACTACAAAAATTCGTCGATCCGACGAATGCTGGTCGATGTAGTTGGTTCCACTTGATGTACATTTTGGTTGAACGTTCGAACTTCGCTGCAGTTGAATAGCTGAGACGCCATAAAAAGTGGTGACACGATGTTCAAATCTGCAGTACAGGTGGTAACATTGCATTGTCCAGATGTGTGCATCTGACGTTCATATTTGATCGATAAGGAAACAGACGTTACAACGAAGTACATTTGATGCGATGACATTGCTGATCCATTGTTGTGCCGTTCACGCGCAGATTTGAGAATGCAAAAAGAACGGTTTTGCATCAGTTGTCGTTCCACGAAGCCAAACTTTTGCGAAGATACGGTCGCGATGTACACAAATCAAACCAAATCCGTTGAAGCGACGGCTTCCACACACGTGTTCATTTTGACGCTCTGAACAACACGTTGAAGACGAACGACAGTTCAAACGCATCGTTAATGCACGGGAACTCAGTTGGAAAGATGCCAGAAGACGAAATGCAGTTTACTGACGGTGAGTGCTTGCGCTCTCGAACCATTGTACTTCCGCGTTCAAATTCCAGCTCCACGTCAAACGGTTCTCCATTCACAACTGTGCGAATGCTGCGACGCTCCAAATTGCTCACGTCAGTTCCACGTCGAATACACGTCAATTCTATTTCAACATATTGACGTTCACACGTTGCATGACATACAGAAGCTGAGAAAACATTAGATGCGCTGGTAGTGTTCGATATCGTCATAGTCGATGCCAGAAGACAGAAGACATTGAAACGTTGTGTGGTTGCGCACCCAAACTCATTTGCTTTGCAATCCGTTTCCAGCCACACTTCGACCGCGTTGTCGATCACAATTCGCGCTTCTGCTGTGTTCCCACGAATTGAAAACGGCAATTCGCGCTCCACTGATGTACGGTCAGCGTATGTCCTCGGTGCAACAGTTCCGGGTATACACACTGTACCCTATCGATTCCAAACCAGGCAATCGCAACGTCTAATTACCATCGCTTGATGAACAACCCTGAATCGACAAGGCCGTTTTCATCATCATTTGCTTGGAATTTTGAACGCCGAACGCCAGCAACTAACCAACGTTATGTTCATCGCATCTTTTTGAATCTACATGGTACTTCCTTCATTTTGTCATTGGGATAATTCGCCACTGTACGTCACATCAAGGTTTTCTACTTTTACCGATTTGTACGTCGAATTGGTCGCAAGGATCACCGGCCGTCGCAAGGACGAACGTCTGGTGGAATCCTCACATTTATATCGTGTATTCATTTTGTATCGATTCTTCTGTGTTTGTCGTGTTTTGTCTTCGTTTTTGCCGTCGTTATTATCGTCATTTTATCGTAAATCGTTATCTCGTCATTGCTATCGTAACTTCGTTTCGTCATTTTATTCTCGTCTCGTAACTTCGTGAGCCTTCTGAGTTTTCTCTTTTTGCTCTTCGTTTAGTTTCTCGTAAGTATGTTGAACGCACCACACTGGTTTTTCTCGTGTCATCTCGTTTTTCTGTGTTCTTAGCGTTTGTTTCTCGTGTTGTCGTTTTGTCGTGTTTTGTAGCTTGTGTTCCGTTAGTGGTTGTGTCTTGTGTTTGTCGTTTGCGTTAGTTTATTCTGTGTGTGCTTTGTTCGTTTTTCTTGCCGCCGTAGTTTCGTTCAGTCATTATTTTATTTTGTGTTAAAGTTAAAAGCCAAATTCATCGGTAGTCAACGGTAGGCATCGGTAGTCATCGGTAAGCATCGGTAAGTAGTCATCGGTAGTTCAACGCATCACAGCCCCACATCTCCCATGTCGCGATGACTGAACTGCCGTATTCGAGTCCGTGCTCATGTGATGGCTTATTCGCATGTAATTCTTCAAGATCAATTAATTCAACGTAATTCCCGAACTGAACAGATGGCATCGTTATGAACTGAGGAAGGGTGGCATGAACGCCTTGCGCCTAGTAAGCCCGCCTTGAGTGGCAGCCCGGTCCTCCTTCCCTCATGCCATACCAACCGTCATTTATTCCATACACGATTCTTCAACGTAAACGAACAATCGAACAGTGGCTTCTACTATCGTGTCGCCTTCAATGTTGGTCGACCGCCACACCCCACTCTACAACCGTAATCGCCTTCCGTATCGTAAATATCGTGCTATTGATGTTGGCTACGAATTCTTGCGTCATCTTAAATGAACGTTTCCGTCGTGTCTACGTTTGTTTTATCGTCGGCTTCGCAGGGGCTCGCCAAACTTGGTCCGTGGGAGATGTGGCCGGCTTGAACAAAGTCCTCCCCTGGCTGAGGCGGAAAGAAAAGAAAGAGATTCGCTCGGTGACTTTTAGGTGTTCTTTTGTGTTTCTCGTGTGTGTTCTGAATTCTGTGAGACTGCGCTAACCCGTATTGATAAACGTGATATCGAGAACTGACAAGTGGGATCGATCTGTGGACGTGAAAGGCGTGAATCGCAACCCCGGAGTTGACCGCGCGTCACTCGGCGGGGCCTTTTGTTGAGGTTTGGATTTTGAGTGTTTGTGCATTCGACCGTGTTTGAAGCTTAGGAAGCCGCACCCCGTCGCCAGTCACGCCGGTCGGGCCTTCCCGTGTCGTGCAAGGCCGTATCGTTGGGTGGGAAAGCCGTGCAGAGTGCCGCCTCGCCCTCCGATTACAATTCACATCATAGTAGATTGATTCCATCATTTGAAAAGGTTTTCAGAATAGCGTTTCGAAGATATTCATAGTTATGAACTGTGAGTGGATAGCTCAAACTTATAAGCACGGCTTTTAGATACTCATCTATGTGAATTGGATGGCTTTCGTCAATCGAATCCCTTTGTAGCATTTCGATCAGACGTGGCCAGACCTCGCCAATCAGCAACTCCATCTGGGCATGGTAAAACCACAGATTTACTGATTTGCTGGAGCATAAATTCTTTCTGTCAAGGCAGCGTTGGTTGCTTGTTAGTTACTGGCACTGGAGGTGCAAAAACTCAAATAAAAAAAAATAAAATTTGATTTCAAAAATGGTTAGTTTATTGCATCGACTCAATAAGAGGAAGAAGCATAATTGCAAGACCGGGTGTGGACGGACATGATGTCCGGCAAAGTGATAAGCCGTTTTTCTGGTTTTGTACAATTTGCTAGCAGAAAGCACGTGCTTAAGGATGGGGCTTATAAGTCATACTTACTACTTCCAGGTGCTGTCGTCAGACGAAAATCGTTGTTTTCCTGGGTTGAAATTGGCGATGCAAAGTCGTAGCTGTCCAGTCAAGGTTTGTCGCTGATCAGGCGTCTTCCAGATGTTGAGACGAAAACCGACGTTCCTTTGTGAAGTTCCACCACTTTTTGTGCAAAACGGAGTTTTAATTCCAAAACACACAAAAATGGCTACGGGGCAAAAATGCTGCTAAACAGGCGCAAAACAGCCAGTTGGTGACGTGTACGCGCTTGAAAAAACAGTAAACTTTTGCGCAAATTGACCAAAAAACGGCAGCGATTCGTTGTTCTTGTTGTCGTTTTACTGGTTAAATTTCCAGTAAATCACTCCTTTTTCGTTTTTGCTGGTCGAATCCTCGCTGCTGTTTCCTTTTTTGATCCAAAAATCGACGTTGCAAACGGGCGGTTGGTTCTTTTTTTATTTTCGATCAGAGACGATCCGATAATTATGCGCGGCTTGTTTGTTCGTCCGTCCGGGGCGTCGGCTGTTCTGTTGTCCTTCGTCCGTCCGTCGTCCCTCGCTGAATTTGCCGGCGAACGATGTTCCTTTTTGCGACGTTCAAGCACTAGAACTCGCACTGACAATGACTGAGAGCTGAAGCCGAAAAATTGCGGTTTCTGCACTTAAAAATGCAAAAACCCCCAAAAATAGCTCTCAAATTTGCAATAAATTTGTATTTTGTGCTTGTTTGCACAAAATGCTCCAATCGATACTGTTCTTTTTATTCCGGATTGGCTATAAAATACTTTTCAGTATTTTATAACTCAATCCTACAGTGCGGCCGACGATCCTGAGTGTCTCCTCCTTTGCTGCTTGTCGTCCTGTCGTCCTTAGCTCCTTTTCGGGTTCCTTTTGCGACGTTCTGTGATGCGATGCGTTGGCTGCTGTGCCCGTTCGATTAGCACAGCAGTGGCGCCCGGACAGTCTGTTCGTGCACTGCCGGTGAAGTCGAGGATCCTTTCACCACACACAAGAAATAACAAGAAAAATTAAGCACGGAGAAACTCACTACCTAGGCAAAGCTTACCTGTTCGGCCCCGGCTGCAGGATAGGTGTGCCCCTGCTTCGCGCCGAGGTGTCGACTCCCTGCTACTTGAATTCGGCTGCTTTTCCGCTCCGCTTCGCCTTCTCGGCCCAGGCTGTCCGTCGGGATCGATCAGACAATTGGTTTCGAATTGCCCCCAGAGACGGCGAAAACCGGCACTTTTGGCTCCGGATCGGTCGATTCGGCGCGGGCCCGGCGTTGGTTGAGCTCGGCCCGGGTCGGGAAATGTAAGTTGGACTCGTGTGCTGCTAGATCTAGCAATGGGAAGAGAGGGGAATTTTTTGAAGCCCCCAAAATCTCTCCCCCCAGAACCTCTAAACCACCTTTCTCCTTCGCGTTCGCTCAGCTAAGGCTCACCAAGTGTAATCGGTGGGCGAGGCGGCACTCTGCACGGCTGTCCCACCCAACGATACGGCCTCTCACGACACAGGGAGGCCCGACCGGCGAGACTGACGACGGGGCGCGGCCACCTAAGCTTGAAACACGGTCGAACACACAAAATCAACGAACAAACAACCTTCTCAAAAGGCCCCGCCGAGTGACGCGTGGTCAACTCCGGGGTTGCGGTTCACGCCTTTTCAGTCCACAGATCGATCCCTCGTGCCAATTCTCGATATCGCGTTTATCAGATACGGTTAGGGCAGTCTCACAGAACGGAAAACACACACTCAAAAACACAAGAGACAACCTAAAAGTCACCGAGCGAATCTCTTTCTTTTCTTTCTGCCTCAGCCAGGGGAGGACTTTGTTCAAGCCGGCCACACTACTCAATCAGTAGGCCGTCGCCACGAGTGCGTGTGTGCAATGCGAAGCCGTTTAGGCGTGCGTACATGGCTCAAGACGTGGTCAGCTTTGCTCCAATTGGCAGATCCAGCAATATTGATGATCTAATTGAGGTCACAATTCAACCGAAATCAACTCACTATCCCCTACCGGCACAGCCCGGTTTCTCAGTCTTGGCCGCCAGCAAAATGTTGGCGTTGGAAATTGTGCGTGGATTTGTTGAATACTGCAGAGAATCCAGTTGGCATCCAGTCAAGTATGATACTGACGGCATCTGTGTAGCCGTGAGTAGTAGTAATTTGCGTGATTTAGTCAAGCCCGGATGTGAAAAGGATTTTGAGGATTGGCACAAATCGGTGTTCGCGCCGGACAAAACAAGTCGCTTGCACAATTTCCACAAACGCACACCTGGTTTGTTGCATGTTGAAGCGCAAAGCACAGTCAGTGTTGCATTAGCCAGCAAACTGATCATTCTGGATGGACCAGACATGAAACCAAAGATAGCTCACAGAGGAATTCAATTGAATCGTGCCAATGAACATTTGTTGACAGTGCGTTCCTATTTTGAATGTTTGTTTGACACAAAAGTTGACGGCGAGGACGAAAGTGGTGATACACAAGGCGTAGCAACGTATGTCGGGTTCAGACATGTACCCACCAGCATGGCAATGACCACAGTACGCAGTACTAAAAGAGCACTCACAAATTTATGTGCTAAGTCAAGCTATCATGATTGCGGTGTGCACCCTATACCGCACGAACTATACGCTGAACGTGATCGATATTACCCGTTTCCGTGCGACATAGAACAAGATAAGAAACTGTTGTGGCAAAAGGTTGAAACCGAGTTACGTAACAGTAAATGATGTGTTACTGTTTCACAGCATTTTCAGCCTGCTAATGTCTGTGATCGAGGCGATTGGTTTTCTTTCAATTCGCACGTCGTTACCACGCTCACCAGAAATGTGATCTCGACCACTCGCTCGCCCATTCTCACACGTGAGTTATATCCGAACACAAGTGTGTAAATTCTTGATTTTCTGTTTTTCAATTTCTGCTGTTATGTACCGTCCTTTCGTTTGTCGTTATCACACACTCGCACTGCCATTTCTACTGCTGCTGTTGTTGTTGCTGCTGCCGCAATTGCAGACGATTGTTTGTGCTTTTTCGTTAATACTGTTTTGTTGTGCACCATATTAAGTTAAGCAGAGATTAGTTTACGATTTTCACAAAACTGAATATGGTGCACCCGATGTGGATTTGCACAGTGACCAAGATGACGTACACTTATTTTCCGATGTTTTGTCCCATTTTGTGTGTGATGCGCATTAATGTAATTGTTGCATTGGTATCACTCCGGAGTGAATATCGATATGTATATACGATTATGTGTATGTGGTTAATTGATTGAATTCTTGTGCTTGGTTTTCTCCACTATAACTTTACGATCAGTTGGGTTGAATTATTTTTCCTTCTTTCCTGTTCTCTATTCTCTTGCGCGCACACGTACGTAATTTTTCACTTTTATTCCAACGTGATGATGTTACGCAACGCTGATGAATGCGAATAAAAGTGTACACATCGTGGTTTAAATTATTTTTCACTGTAATAGAACGGTTTTGAGGTTGAAGGTTCAGCACCATGCAACAGCTTAACAAAAGCCGAATAACCTCGAGGCACTTTTGCTGTGGTAACAGAACGCAAACGACGCAATATGGTTCCAATATCACTTCCTTCATAGTGCTGACCGTTTATTGTAACTGAAAAATCCGGACCAACACTAAACACAGTGGACGGCAGTTGCTGAGCTTGTTGCCAACCAACCTCAGCTGCAGTACGTGCGCGTGCCGGCAACTGTTGGATAAATGCATCGACATCGGCAGTGATCTGAGGTTCGTCAACAACAACAGGTTGGTCATTATCGTCTTCAATGGCGTCATGAAACACATCGTCAGGTTTTTCTTGCTTCTCTATCTGTGCACTAGCTGCCGCCTGTTCATCGCCGACAGACGGTTTACTGTCTGCCGGTTGAGCTGGTGTAATGGTCTTGCTCATCTCGTGTACCATATCTTGCGCAATCGCAGCCGATGTCGGTGCAGAAACCTGTGCACTCGATGGAACAGCCGGAGCTGCTGCTGACGATGCTTTGGCTGCAGTAGACGATGGTTGCAGCTGGTTGTTGTTTGGCTGCGTACATGTAGTTCATCAGTTTTGAAAGTGCCTGACGCTTTAGGTTGACGTCCAGTTGCGTGTTCTTAAGGACGTCTTCTATCTGCTTGTCCAAATTTTCGACCGAGCGCATTTGAGGGTTGCCGAAAAGTCGGTCACGTCGGCGCAGTTCGCTTAACTCATCCGGACTGATCAACGCAAACGAACGAATCGAATCACCTGTGCCCGCGTTCATTGTTTATTGATCTGGATCTCTTTCCAGTGGAATTTCGTTTTTATCGAGCGCTTGCAACACCAACACAATCAACAGTTGGAGCAACGGCATCGCCTTCTTCGTGCACAACACTCGTCGTTTGGCGGCAACCGGTTGTTTGATGTTGGCAATCTTATAAATTAGCGTCTTGAACTTCTTGAGTTGATTGTATTCCGTTTGACCAACAGCAATGTTTCGTTTCAAAATGTTTATTCCACAGCAGCAGATCAACACAATCAGTGAATCAGGTGCGGATTTGATTAACGAGCGAATGAAATCAATTTGTGTTTCGACAATCAACCGTAGATAGCACTCGTGACGGAGCAGCTCGTCCAGTCCTTTGGTCATAGTTGGAAGAGGACGGGCGTCTCAGCTGTCAGGACGAGGAAATTTGAGTTTCCCAATTTGAGCAAGGGAAATTTGTGTGAATTTTCCTACCTTCAAGGATTCCGGTGCGAATGCGCATCAAATCGGGAGTGAGAGGCTTCAAATCGACACAAATGTACCCGTAATCCGTGTTATTGAGTTCCTTGCCCAACTTCAAACACAAATCGTAGCATTTCATAAAGTTTTTCGCTTTTGAGCCAAATGTTTGCCGTGCAACCGTTTCCAATGTTGATCTGTCTCGAAATGTACGACAGTACACCAACACGCTGTAAATATGGTGAAATAAACATGACAATGCAAAAGTGACGTCACATCACGTAACTAACTCGATATTTCGACAGAAGCTCTTCCAATTTGGCGAATTGGAAATGTAGAAGCTTTGCGTGATGACAATACAACTGATGCTGAAACAATTTGCGTGAATAAGTGTTCTACGGCTTTCAAATTAAGTGAAACAACTAGCTTGTAATGATGACTGCCACCGAGACCGAGAGAGACGAGGAATTCGCTGTTGTACAGGTTCCATGCTTGGTCGTCTGTTATGCGACAAGTAAAGAAATTAAGACAGTGAAAAGTATATCAAACGCATCATGTTACCTATGATGACAAATCCCGGAACTGATTTGTCGCCTTTTTTAGCGCTTCCCCTCAACGGCCGAAACTTCGGTGTAAGCCGAAAACCTGTCCCCAAAATGTGCTTTCAATTCTGCATACTTTGGTTGGTTGAAGCGATACAACAATACGAGCGATCGTAACGGTTGTTCACTGTCACTTTTGAGGGAGAGTGAGATGGAAAAGAACGTTTTCCCGGAAATGAAACATTAAAACAAAGTTTATCTCTGAGAACACACACACACACACACACACACACACACACACACACACACACACACACACACACACACACACACACACACACACACACACACACACACACACACACACACACACACACACACATCAAAATAGCAGAACAAACTTGGATGCACCACATATCAGTGCGCGAAACGGGTGAACGGGTGTTACGCTACGGAGTTGAATTTGGTCTTCCATTGTTACAATTCAACAGCCTATACGGTTGTACAATAAAACGATATTGTGGAAACGTAGACTGAAAAAATTTACCAATCTATGATCATTGGCTATCAAGTCTGTGTATGAAAATTGGTTGAACATACCAATTACGGAGCGGTGGCGTCCGAAGTACATCAAACAGTACACACAAAACAAACCACAAACACACGATTGTTTACTCTGCACAACACCATGGTTTTGCACCAGCACACAGCGTTTCATGCGCCAGGTGTCGCGAACAAACTGTTGAATATTTTGACCCCAACTTGTTGGACCGTGTTTTTCGGGGTCGAAATTGATCGGGACCAAAATAAAAACATTACACCCGTATTCCCACCCTTTCAAACGTCAAATTCCCGATTTTCACCCGAATCCAACCCGATTTCCAATTTAGGCCCGTAGTTGATGGACCGTGTTTTTTCGGCTTTCTGCTCTGCTTCATCTGCCCTCCTACTTATTTTGTTTGAAAAGCACACAAGCATTTTGTTTTTATTCACACCTGACTCTTGACTTCGCTGAACACAAACACAACAACTAAATGTTTTTGTAAATGTTCTGTTCAACTAGGCATTTTTTGGACGTAAGCTTCAATAGCGGATCAGAAGAGTCGTGTACCAGTGCGTTCCACGCATCGCGGCTACTGTCCACGAATCGACCAAATGTGTAATCTCGTTGAACGGTAGTGATCCCTTTTTGCGTTTTTTGTAATCCAGTTTCTTTTCTTTTGCAGCAAACAAAACAAGTGCACACGCCGTACACAATGCTGCTCGCGAATCGCAGATGTTGCACCATTGCTGAGTTCTGAGTACGCTTATGTATACCGAAATCCTTTCGAGAAATTTTCGGAACATGCCAAAAAGTATGCTTATGTCTATAGCGAACTTGCCCATAACCAAATTTAGTTGTATAATGTTTTTTTGCATTTTCATCACCCCAGTGCACGGCCATTCCGTAGCCACACGCACAAAAATCGATAACACACGTGTCGCATAGCGCTCACTGACTGCAGCCGATAGCTGATGTTACACCCTGTCTTCTTATACGCGCCAATCATCAACTACTTTTCCAAGCTGCGCTCACGGGCGTTTGTTTACACAAGCCCCGGCTGACGCGCGCGCGCACCTGCGGAGCTTGGGAGTAAATTTTTCAAAGTCCGTGCTTTGGGCTTTGAAAAATTCGACTCCCCTCTGGTCAAATTCACCCGAGTATTTTTGTCAGAGTCACTTTGGACATAGTCTAAATTCATCCCCCCTCGATCCCAGGTCCTCTTTTCGTCGGTTTGTGTCGAGTCCATGGCGTGGGTCTGGACTTGTCCGGGTACTGGGTCTATCACCGTTGACCTCTAGAACAGGCTCCCTGAGGGCGTTGTCTTCGCCGAATCGACTGAGGCAGTAGTATATCCATTGTACCTGGTGAGCAGTGCTTAAGCGTAGTTGATATGGTCCGGGAGATGATCTGGTGAACAAGGAAGTTGGTCCGCACATTCTGTCCCGCAACATAAACTCTAGTGTGACGTTTGCGGCTAAGCCTAAGCCCGGGAGGTATTTTGGCAAATAGTGCTTAAAGGTGTTTCACGCCTACTTTCAAAATCATTTGCCGGAGTTGAATTCAACATCATAAAATGAGGCTACTCATATATGTTTTGCGCCCGTTCAAATTTAATATTCCTCCACACAATCAGAAAACGTGATTTTTCAAAGTCGATTTTTGAACTTTTGTTTAAGGCGCTCTGTCAGCTAGAAACCGAATATACATGTCTATTGCCAATTCGTATATTGTGGTCGATCTCTGCTTTGAAACTATACCAGTACACACTGTACTGATGTATTCGATTAAGTCAAGCACACACTATGGGCAAACATTTAAAAAAAACCCTAATTTTAAAACCCTTAATTTTCTTAAAGGGCTCGGGACATAACCGAAGGAAGGGTAGCAGGACATATTGTTACATACCGTTGGAAAGCATTCCGACAGCCTATGTCACGCACAAATTTTATAGCTCCTTGGAGATTCGCTATCTCTTGGTAGAGGGACTGTTCGTTCCAGAAAAAACTGAATTTTTGCACAAATTGGAACGACCGGTGCAGAAACTCCAAATGAGTTGAATGTCAAGTAACACGTGAATAGGATTACAACAGCTTCTGAATAACTTATCATCACAACTTCAGTCGCTCAGACCATTGCTTCACACGGTGAGGGTGCGAAATGTTCCAAAAATCGGCCTTATTTTTCGATAACACAAGTTTGTCCCTAAATTTTGACGTCACGCTTAGAGCTGCGGAAATAACAATGCAATGGTGAAATAAAGCATCGTCGAAAGTACCAGAAAATAAGGTTTCTAGATTTTTTAGTCATGGCTAGCTCCATGACACGCCTAAAAATCCATTAAATATCCGTTAAACTAGGTGGTTACTTTCATCACCAGAATTGTGACACCACAGGAAAAAATGCATAATCTAGGTGCGTTTAGGCACACGGCCTAAATTCACCTAGATTTTGCCTAAATTTGCCTAAATGCACCTAGATGCACCTAGATGCAAAGTGCGCGCTGGGAGGGTGCCTAAATGCACCTAGATTTTAAGTGTGCGCGACAGAACCGCCTAAATGCACCTAGATTCTGCGCGCGTGCGGCAGAACCGCCTAAATGCACCCAGATTCTATGCGCGCGCGACAGAACCGCCTAAATGCACCTAGATTTTACGCACGCGCGACAGAACCGCCTAAACGCACCTAGATTCTAGGGGCGAGCGGAACGCTAAGATAACTATGCGCGGTTTAAAAACAGAAATTCATGATCTTGGGTGCAGAAGCTTGTTGTTTGATCACACGGCTGCGATTGGGCTTAATGATGCTTATGTCAAACATTGGCAGCTTCGTGACCCGGTCTTGTACTTCTAGTCAATGCTATGTACGTACATTGACCTCTTCGCGTGAGGCCAGAGTGCCTTGTTGCCTCAGGCGGAAGCTGCGCGCGTTTACCAAACCGCCAGCTACAACCCAGTGCTGTACATAGGCACATATATAAGGTGACGATTTGGATTGCATGGGGCATCGGTTTGTTTCTTTAGCGAACTGGTGTCCCATGCAATCCAAATCGTCACTTTAGATATGTGCCTATGTACATCACCAAATCAAGCATAGCGCATAAACAAGGTACGTATGTACATATGTAAAGTGCGTTTTGGTCTCCATGGGGCACTAGTTCTCGTCAGAAACAAACCGAACACCTTTTTGGGTGCACGAGCTTGTTGTTTGTTTATGCGCTATGGTTGATTTGGCGATGTACATAGGTACGTATGTACATATGTAAAGTGCGTTTTGGTCTCCATGGGGCACTAGTTCTCGTCAGAAACAAACCGAACACCTTTTTGGGTGCACGAGCTTGTTGTTTGTTTATGCGCGATGCTTGATTTGGTGATGTACATAGGTATGTATGTGCATACGTAAAGCGCGTTTTGGTCTCCATGGTGCACTAGTTCTCTTCCGAAAGGAACCGAACACCTTTTTAGGTGCACGAGCTTGTTGATCGCTTTTGCTGCTAAATTCTGCTCGGTGATGTGCAAAGATAGGTACTGTATCTAAGGTGGCGATCTGGACTGTAGGGGCACTAGTTGGCTTCAGAACCAAACCGAACACCTTTTTGGGTGCACGAGCTTGTTGTTTGTTTATGCGCTATGCTTGATTTGGTGATGTACGTAGGTACGTATGTACATATAGTAGGAATATTCCATATTCCGTATCTAGGACCGATCGATATTGTATGATTCATTCTGTATTTCACACCGGATAAAAGCAGCATCTAATTTGCGCCGACTGGTGGTAACCTGCAGGGTAGTCTTCGTGACACCCTCGCACCAAGCGCGTGGCCCAACAATGAGTTTGCTGTTGGTGGACATTGGACCGTTGAAAAATGATTTTTCCGAGAAGAATGAGAAAAAAGAAGATGAAAAGCAAGAAGAGTATTCGTATCGCGCAAAGTTAGATGGGGTGAAGAAAGAAGATGAATATGTGAAATACGATCGATGCGACGTTTTGTCGATGTTGAAAGAAGTGAAAAAGAAATGTGTTGCCGTGCCAGAAGAGGACGTGACGCCGACAAATTTGGTGCACGAAATTCTGTGCGTGTTGCGTCGATGTTGGAACGATCAATGGGAAGGCCAGGCAGCCGAGTTTTTAGATTTCAATTTGTGGCCGTATGTGCATGGGTCTGAGGCGAAGTACATGAAAGGTGCCCATAAGACGATTTATGCGTTTTTCGTTGATGCCAAACTTCAATATGTGATGTGGCCAGTGCGTCATGCCACCAAATTGGCCATGACGTGTGATGACCCTCTCAGTGCCAAACGCCCATGGCTTGATCCCTCCCTTGCGGCCATCAGGGATTGTGATTTTGAGGACAGAAAAGAAAAGAGTTTGAAGAAAGAAATAAAGGAAGATGAAAAGTGGCTGCTGAATTATGTTTGTGAAGTGCAAATGGCCGACGAGACCCCTCCCCTGACCCCAACAAAAGCTTCGCTTCCGGAATCCCGCCCGAAGTCGTCAAAGGTACCCGAAGACCCATCGCCCAAGCCCGACGAATGTCCCAAGAAGAAGCCCTGCATTCCCATCATCTCGACTCGTCCGCGTCGAAGAACAAAGCAACGAAAACGAAGAATACAGAAGAAGAAAAGGCCGCCACGTCAGAACATCAACATGTGTCAACGTGTCGATCGACCACGTGCGACGAACTACATCGGTCGCGTGGTGATTCGACTGAACGGACAGGACAAAATGGAATGGGCGCAACGAGTGATTCTGGCTGTCGACAATGATTCTGTTGCGAACGATGATCGTTGTTTGATTGTAGACGGGCACGAAGATGCCGTGTGTGAGAGTAATGAGACGATTTAGACATAGTTTCCCGCCATTTTAGGACAATTTCTGTTTTCAGCGCTTCCTCGGCGGGGGAAGGAGTAGGAATATTCCATATTCCGTATCTAGGACCGATCGATATTGTATGATTCATTCTGTATTTCACACCGGATAAAAGCAGCATCTAATTTGCGCCGACTATATGTAAAGTGCGTTTTGGTCTCCATGGGGCACTAGTTCTCGTCAGAAACAAACCGAACACCTTTTTGGGTGCACGAGCTTGTTGTTTGTTTATGCGCTATGCTTGATTTGGTGATGTACATAGGTATGTATGTGCATACGTAAAGCGCGTTTTGGTCTCCATGGTGCACTAGTTCTCTTCCGAAAGGAACCGAACACCTTTTTAGGTGCACGAGCTTGTTGATCGCTTTTGCTGCTAAATTCTGCTCGGTGATGTACAAAGATAGGTACTGTATCTAAGGTGGCGATCTGGACTGTAGGGGCACTAGTTGGCTTCAGAACCAAACCGAACACCTTTTTGGGTGCACGAGCTTGTTGTTTGTTTATGCGCTATGCTTGATTTGGTGATGTACATAGGTACGTATGTGCATACGTAAAGTGCGTTTTGGTCTCCATGGGGCACTAGTTCTCGTCAAAAACAAACCGAACACCTTTTTGGGTGCACGAGCTTGTTGTTTGTCTGTGCGCTATGCTTGATTTGGTGATGTACATAGGTACGTATGTACATATGTAAAGTGCGTTTTGGTCTCCATGGGGCACAAGTTCTCGTCAGAAACAAACCGAAAACCTTTTTGGTGCACGACCTTGTTGTTTGTTTATGCGCTATGCTTGATTTGGTTATATACATAGGTACGTATGTATATATGTAAAGTGCGTTTTGATCTCCATGGGGCACTAGTTCTCGTCAGAAACAAACCGAACACCTTTTTGGGTGCACGAGCTTGTTGTTTGTTTATGCGCTATGCTTGATTTGGTGATGCACATAGGTACGTATCTACATATGTAAAGTGCGTTTTGGTCTCCATGGGGCACTAGTTCTCGTCAGAAACAAACCGAACACCTTTTTGGGTGCACGACCTTGTTGTTTGTTTATGCGCTATGCTTGATTTGGTGATGTACATAGGTACGTATGTACATATGTAAAGTGCGTTTTGGTCTCCATGGGGCACAAGTTCTCGTCAGAAACAAACCGAAAACCTTTTTGGGTGCACGACCTTGTTGTTTGTTTATGCGCTATGCTTGATTTGGTTATATACATAGGTACGTATGTATATATGTAAAGTGCGTTTTGGTCTCCATGGGGCACTAGTTCTCGTCAGAAACAAACCGAACACCTTTTTGGGTGCACGAGCTTGTTGTTTGTTTATGCGCTATGCTTGATTTGGTGATGCACATAGGTACGTATCTACATATGTAAAGTGCGTTTTGGTCTCCATGGGGCACTAGTTCTCGTCAGAAACAAACCGAACACCTTTTTGGGTGCACGACCTTGTTGTTTGTTTATGCGCTATGCTTGATTTGGTGATGTACATAGGTACGTATGTACATATGTAAAGTGCGTTTTGGTCTCCATGGGGCACTAGTTCTCGTCAGAAACAAACCGAACACCTTTTTGGGTGCACGAGCTTGTTGTTTGTTTATGCGCTATGCTTGATTTGGTGATGCACATAGGTACGTATGTACATATGTAAAGGGCATTTTGGTCTCCATGGGGCACTAGTTCTCGTCAGAAACAAACCGAACACCTTTTTGGGTGCACGAGCTTGTTGTTTGTTTATGCGCTATGCTTGATTTGGTTATGTACATAGGTACGTATGTACATATGTAAAGTGCGTTTTGGTCTCCATGGGGCACTAGTTCTCGTCAGAAACAAACCGAACACCTTTTTGGGCGCACGAGCTTGTTGTTTGTCTGTGCGCTATGCTTGATTTGGTGATGCACATAGGTACGTATGTACATATGTAAAGGGCGTTTTTGGTCTCCATGGGGCACTAGTTCTCGTCAGAAACAAACCGAACACCTTTTTGGGTGCACGAGCTTGTTGTTTGTTTATGCGCTATGATTGATTTGGTGATGTACATAGGTACGTATGTACATATGTAAAGTGCGTTTTGGTCTCCATGGGGCACTAGTTCTCGTCAGAAACAAACCGAACACCTTTTTGGGTGCACGAGCTTGTTGTTTGTTTATGCGCTATGCTTGATTTGGCGATGTACATAGGTACGTATGTATATATGTAAAGTGCGTTTTGGTCTCCATGGGGCACTAGTTCTCGTCAGAAACAAACCGAACACCTTTTTGGGTGCACGAGCTTGTTGTTTGTTTATGCGCTATGCTTGATTTGGTGATGCACATAGGTACGTATCTACATATGTAAAGTGCCGTT
>JASAMV010004763.1:0-12194 GCA_030248065.1 Rhynchonema sp. JSB1_4
GTACTATCCTAAGCCACCTAATTCAATTCCATAAACGAGAATGCTATACTTTTACAAACTAACTGCGCATGCACTTGCACATACATATTCTAAAGCAAAGGCGAAGGTACAGTTTGAAACTAGGGTACCCAAGTTTCACGTGTGCGCACTGATCGAACAGATCCAATCACGCGGCATTGTTTTGAATGCAGCAGTAGTTCCGTGTTTACTTTCTTGCTGAGTACTGTATGTTACGTATCACATTTCACAGTAGTCAAGAGCGTTAGCTCGCGCGTGTATGTTTGAGTCTGTAACACGCTTCAGGTATCGTTGCTTTGTTTCGGTCGCGTTTCGTGCCGAATATCCAAGCAAACATTTTGAGTCGCCCGTTACTTATAGTGTAAGGCCACATTTCCAAATTTTGTGTGTCACAACACACATAACATGCATGAGTGACAGAGCTCAAGCCGCAAGTATTTTTGTATGCATTTGGTTCCGCTTTTTAGCCATATTCAAGTGCCAGACAATAAGCAGTCTAGCAAATCCTCGAATTTCGATCCTTATATCTAATACGGCGGGGGCACGTTGAAAGTAAAGAAACGTGCGAAACACTCTTGTTCTCGTTTTATGTGCGACCCGTGAGGTGTTGGCACTAAAGTTTGACAGTTAGGATTTGGTGCATCGCCTCTCATAGATTCATCGTACACAAGCTCGTTGATAGGACATGTTATAATGGCTTTGTTTTCACGAGCTGGAGATACTCTACCGGAGAAGATCGATTAAGCAGCCCTGGGACCTGCATCTGTTCTGAGACCTTGAAGCAAGAAAAATAGCGCAAACGGCTTAGTTAAGGCCCAGTTGCGGAATGAATGAAGCGTTACATGGTTGTTCTGAAATGGTAAAATGCATACTTTTGCTCCCCCACGGCAATACAACCATTATTATCATTGTTACACGGGTAATCCAAGTCATGGCGATTATAAGCACGTTGCAAGACACAGACAGCAATATGAGCAACTTTTAGAAAGGCCTCGGGCTTGCCAAAGGACCCCCCGGGGGGGGCCTATTCGGGGGGGGGGGAGGCTTGATCGGTCTTCTCAGGTAGGTATTATGTATGGCAAGATGCACTGGCAGGCAGGTGCATTCCTTCTCACTCATGTATTGTGCTGGCTGTTGTGACCAGGCTATAGCTGGCCAGGGTCGGTATCCCTATGGTCTCAGGTGCACCTGAGGTGCGGAATCTCCGAGTACATTTAGACCAAAGACGTTTAGTTTGCAGTTTCATGACATTATTAGTTTAGTTTCATATGTTATCCGGGTTTGTCTGAACCAGGAGATTTCGAGTACCAAGGACTGGGTGGTCTGACACGCGTAAAAATGGAGCTTGAGAATAGAGCCAGATGGTGTTGTTCGAATTTTTGCGATTTCTCAAAATGGTTCAACCACTTTTGAGGGTAGAAAAGGTGTCATTGTTCTAAATTGGTCAATGTACACACGCAGCCCTTATTTGGTGCTTCATTATTGCCCAAAGCGCGTGCACAACGAAACTAAGACAACTGTAGTGCGCGTTAAAATCGTCGAACTGTAGCTCAGTCGGTTGAACAGCTTTCCGGTTATCCGAAAGTCGGGGGTTCGAGTCCTTCTGTTGTTGTCGATGCAACGTGCATCGCAATGTTGATGAGTGCAGCAAGTTTACTCTCATTTAACTACCATCAATTCATTTCCACACATGCGTACATATGTCCCATAATTGCATCCGGCCACCGCATATTAGGTGAGATGCAAATGCACCTTTTTTGCTTGACTCTTCGACACATCTCAAGCGGTAGAATTAGAGGTCTGCGGCGCACGCATGATCTCGCACGTATACAAACTCAAATTCTCACCAATGCGGCAGATTACTTGCGCCTGTCTGCAAAGGGAGAAGTTATGTAGACCAAGCAGCCCGAATGCTGTAAGTCTTATTTGGATGGGGCACTTCGAATGTACACACCCATACAGTGAGCTCGACGTCGATACGATATAAGCGATTTTTAGTTCTCGAACAAGTGTTTCTGCAGCTCGTTATATCAATTCTGGGTGTTAGATGCATAAATCTTACTTTATTCGACCATCAACTAGAATGTCTGGTATTGCGGAGCAACAGTCATCGGCCCACATCAAGCTCGGACTGCTGGATCGCACGGTGTCACGAAAACACGCATCATTATGTAAAGTGCGATGCATAGGCAAAAAACGACAACTCTTTTATTAAAACCTGCATTTCTTTAGCGTTTTTGCCCGTTTTTTTGAGAAAATAGTCTATTTTCATGGAATCTGAAACTTCGTAAAAAACGTTTTTAGAAAAACAGTTTTTAATTTTTTTCAACCCTTGTACGTGCTGTGCTATAGCTGCACCGACAAAAGTTTCCGGAAATTGTAATCAGGTTTACTCTGCGCCCGGTTCCTTGACGCCCGGTCACTGCAAAAAAACCCGGAGGTTTCCACACAGGCCCAGGCCCCGGGGGAATTGATAGAAATTGAGGCTTCCGACAAAAAAGTGCCATTTGAGCCCCGGAGGCTTGAAGTGGAAATTTAGGGATTTTTTTTAACATTTTGAATAGGGACGTTTTAGAACAGAAGAACATATTTGAACCTGATTACAACGATCTTCGGCTGAACATTGCGACGTGGTCGTGAAACAACGGAATAGTTTGATATTTCGGTCGCTGATTTTCTGATTTGAACAGTTTGGCAAGTTTACTGAGTGTTAAAAATTATTATTTTGGGCTTGTCCGGACAAAATAAATCCAACTGGGGCCAACGAGGGCTAAAATTAGAAAATTTTCCGCTTGCAACCCCAAAGGGCCGTATTCGGGGGGGGGGGGGGTTGTACGTGGAATACTCCTTAAACTACAAAAACACCCACGCGTTTTCGTGAGATTGTTTCGGAAATGTGTTCCATTTTTCTTGTGACTAACGCTTTGGTGTTTACGCACTTAACTTGTATGCATTATCAGTAAATTACTGGGCGAAGACCGGCGGCATTAAATCCAATTTTGGATCTCTCTATAAAGGACCTGAGAATGCAGAGCTAATAGAAGCCGTTCCGACCAAAAAGCGCCAAAAACTCTGATAACTGAAAACCACCATGCACGCTATCGTAAAATTTATTATCGGAAATGGCGCTCACCTTGAACATCGCAAAGAGAGACTGTATGGCATCTCTCAAGAATAAGATAACAAGCTTTGATGCTGTTTTATTATCATCGTTTAGGATTGATTTTGCCGAGCAGATGCAAAAACAATAATTTTCCAAGCCTTGCTCGCGTGATAACAGACGATTATCAAACGGTATCCTGCTCTCTCTTTATTTTTACCCCGGAGGTCTTCTTCGGCGCCAGTGGTCCCGAAAAAGGCGTGTCCTTCCACAAGTCACTTTGATTGTCTTGAAGCCAGTCATGTTTGGGCCTGATTTTTGTTCTGTTCAAAACTCTGTAATTCCACATGTAAGACAACTTTTAGAAAGAATATAATTCCGCTTCACCCACGGGAGCAGCGAAGTGGGAATCACAGTTCGACATTGTAATATTATGGTAGCCAAGTTGGTAACTATGCGATGACAGCATAGTGACAGAGTGTTTCAGATAGTTATTTCTGAGATCATCATCGACAACACAAACAGCATAGTGAATATAACGATAACGAAGTCGTTGTTTCATATCGTCCAAAAATAGATCTATAGGGTAGATCTGCAAATAGAGCTACATAATGCTTCCTTGTCTAAGATCAGCTCTCAGTTGACCCACTGAAAAGTTGTGCCCATGTGAATTCACAAAGATACTTATGGACCCCAATGTTTCAGGCCATCGTCGTGGCACCCCTTGGGTTCAAATTATCTGGACTCCACAGAACGCTATTTTTGTCATTTTGTTCTGCTCTTATGGTGGATCAACTACTGTTTGGACGCTTGGATCTTTCGCTGGCCTGTCTAGATTAATTTCCAACGTGAGACATGCACCACGTTCATAACAGTGTCCATAGTGCGCTTTTTCTAAAAAATATAGACTCCACGCCATTTTGACAAGGCGTAACTTGAGAAGCCCAGATTTGCACACAACTTGTACGGTGATGACTTCCAGGCTCAGGGTAAATCTAATCCCAATGCGTGCCCGCATGCGTGATTGCGAGCAAGAAACAGTTGACATTTTTGCAAAAAAACGACGTTTCCTATTTTCGGCAAACTACAGTAGTCGGGGCCCAGATGCCACCTGGACACCAGATATCTAAAAATCGCATACGGGGTTTTCGCACCCGATAAACATTGTAGTGCTACCGCCAAGTCAGTAACTCCTCGTCTGAGACCGATTCCAGACCACGACTATGACTCATAGCGCACAGAAAGTGTGCTCCTCAAGCCTAAGTCCACTGGTGATATGTCTTTTTGCAGCAAGTTGCTTCAAAAACATTTTCGTCTGACTTGCGTAAATGCTGTTTAGCTAAAAACAGAACCATAATTGATGTTCAAACATACAACAATGCATTTGCATACGCTTCGTTGCCTGATTCATAAAGGGCACGCAGTACACCACACAGCACACGGCCAGGGCACAAGACCAAACGAAATCAACAATTACAGTGGCATAATCTGTGGAAATGCCACGCCCCCATCACTTGCATGTCTATCCTGAAGGCTTGCACGGCCAGCTATTTTTCAAACACAGTATTCTAGGTACAGTTTGCTTAAAACATGTTCTGTTTGGTTCGTAAGGAAATTTTTTAATGCCGCCCCGACAGGACATGCGTTTCAGTAAAACTCTGACAGCCATAATTTGCATGCCTACGGTTCTTGTCATAATGTTTTGTATTCTCTTCCTGTTCCAATTCCCGCACGCAACCAGCCTCATCTAAGATGTGTGTGTGTGTGTGTGTGTGTGTGTGTGTGTGTGTGTGTGTGTGTGTGTGTGTGTGTGTGTGTGTGTGTGTGTGTGTGTGTGTGTGTGTGTGTGTGTGTGTGTGTGTGTGTGTGTGTGTGTGTGTGTGTGTGTGTGTGTGTGTGTGTGTGTGTGTGTGTGTGTGTGTGTGTGTGTGTGTGTGTGTGTGTGTGTGTGTGTGTGTGTGTGTGTGTGTGTGTGTGTGTGTGTGTGTGTGTGTGTGTGTGTGTGTGTGTGTGTGTGTGTGTGTGTGTGTGTGTGTGTGTGTGTGTGTGTGTGTGTGTGTGTGTGTGTGTGTGTGTGCGTGTGTGTGTGTGTGTGTGTGTGTGTGTGTGTGTGTGTGTGTGTGTGTGTGTGTGTGTGTGTGTTTATTCTGATGTTCTTGACCAATGCCCGTTTCTTAGCTCAAGCATAATCCCACAGCCACAGGCCATGACAGTGGTTTTAAAAAAAATTTTTTTTTATTAAAAAAAAATTTTTTTTTAAAAAAATTCGTTCCAAAAGTTAAAAAAAATTTTTTTATTATTTCAAAATTCAAAAATTTCTCAATTTTTTTGCTCTAAAAGTGCTATTTTTTGCATAAAAATTGCTACTGTTGACATCACCTGACCTTACCATGGGTGTATTGGGTGCCATAATCGTTGTTTTGTGTCATCTGGACATAGTGCACACACTCACATGGCCTCTCATATGATCACACATGTACATGTGACTGGGTGGGCATGCATTTATCCATGCAACAGACCCGAAAGCAGTGATTCGGTGTGATATTCTCTCTATATTTACACTGTTTGTCGCATATTTGCATTGGTCGTGTACCAAGAGGCAATAGTTTCACCCAAATTTGCCGTCTTGGGTGTCACAAAGCCACACGAAGGCACCCACACCACGTGGGGAAGTGTACGGGTGTGTACCTGACTACTGTTGGTACTCATTGACCATTGTTTAGTATTGTTTTCGTGTCGTCAGTGCTTTATATGCACTTACCACACGTTATGGAAGAAAAATGCCACTATTTTTTGCTTTAGCGCTCATTTTTTTCCGCTTCGGGCAGTTTTTGGCTGGAATAAAAAAAAAATTTTTTAAATTAAAAAAAAAATTTTTTTTTTTAAAAAATGGGGTTTGAATAAAAAAATTTTTTTATTAACCACTGGGCCATGAGACATGCAGATGGTTGCCAAGCATTCAGTTCGAAATTACCTGTTTTTGTTCATTCATCGCAAACCAAATTGAGTTAGAGGTATGTATTTTGTCCGTATACTGACATGTTTCATCATTGTCGGTGATCAATGGTCCATAATGTACCAGTCCCGATGAGCATGGCTTGAGTGGGCACAAATTATTATTGTACGGATGTGCCATAACAACAAAAGCACGATTGCATTCGGACAAAAACGTAAAGGGTACATGTACTGGATGTATAGGTTGAAACATACATGAATAAAATAACCAGCTCGCTGAGCGTATTAAAGTTAACAAAAAAATGTATAATGTGACTCGTTCATTTCAGTCAATTAGTGTGCTTCATGGTAATCCTACGCTTGTTAAAAGCAGCTGCTTTTCCTATCTGGTCTTCTGAGACAGGAACACACAACTTATTCATATTCTTTTGCCCACTGGTTTTTGTCGGATCAGACACCCACATGGTGCCTCACAGCAAAAACCTTATTTCAAAAAAAACCGAAGTTGTTCTATTCATTTCAGGAGTTCCCAAATCGAACTCAAATCATTAAGCATATCAATGTCCGATGACAAGCAGCAACAACAACAATGAACAACACCACAACAACAACATTTGCAACAACAACAACATCTGTTGTTTACGAGTTGAGTTTCGCGCAGAGTCTCGCCAACTACGTTCCAATTGTGGTTCCGTTGATCTACGCGTGCGTTTGCGTGTTCGGATTCGTCGGCAACGCGCTCGTTGTGCTCGTGTTCGCGAGTGATTCGCAAATGCGCGATTCGACGAACGCGTTGATCATCAATCTCGCCATATCCGATCTGATGTTCATCATATTCTGCGTCCCGTTCACGGCCGTGAATTTTGCCATGCAGGTCGGTTGGTTGCGGTTGGTGCGCTGATTCTATTTGGCAGTTTTTTTAAAATAGTAAGTTCATTTGCAAGTACTGGCTGAGGCGTAAGCTTGTAGGCCCGGAATGAGCACCAAATCTTGCACCTGTTCTTGGACTGTTTGGCCACATCTCAACTTTGCTGTTCGATGTATATCTTTGCTAAAAATATGCGAAGCGAAATCGTGCGGTCCCACCGGAGGAAATCAATTTTGGGTATTGGTGTTCCCTCAGCGTGTTGATTACCCATCACAACGCATATCCTCGGGTCTGTGTGGCTACCTATGACTTTAGCAGCGCCTGAGTGCTCAGAATTTAGGGATGGGGCAATCTACTTTCCAAACCACAAATTGCCATGGGGACACAACAAACCCAAACGTGATCCTGAAAAAGGATCAACACTTCCTCATCATTCCATGCAGGTTTGGCCGTTTAGCTCAGTGTGGTGTTCGGTGGTCAACTATCTGATGCACGTCAGCGCCTACGGCAGCGTCTGGACACTTGTGTTCCTGACACTCGACCGATTTCTGGCCGTTTCACAGCCGGTGGCCTCAAGGAGACTGCGAACATTAAAGAACACCATCTGTTTATGTGTGGTCATGTGGCTGGCACTATGCGCTTTGAATGTGCCCATGTTGCGCTTGTATCGAGTCTACGAATACAATTGGCACAATGCCACGTACAAAGTCTGTGCGTATAGGGTGAGTGGAACGGCGGTCCTCTGTTTCACAATTTCTTACATGCGCACATACATACCGTATGCCATGCACAGGACCTAATCATCCGCGTGGCCCCGTACTGGCAGTTGCGTCTGTATTTCCTGTCGTTTGTGTGCGGCGCATTCCTGGTGCCGCTGTCGATCACGGCCGGCCTGAACGTGTGGATCTACAATCGGCTGACGTCAAATCCGTTCTGGAAGAAGAAACCCGAATCGGACACGGCCATTGATGTCAGGTTGGCGGGGCGCTGATGACAATCTGGGACGGTCATTTATACCTTGTCAGCCATTGTAAAATGCTGGTAAAGGTATGAGTGAAAGGACGTCGCTACGCTTGTCAAAAACTGTGCAACAGCCGAAAAATGCCATATCCCGATCTCTATTAGGGTGTCCTTGTCCCCATGGAGATTGTGGACCACGCAGGCCGCCTGTGACACCCGATGACACTCAGACAGCGCTGGAACGGGATCCCGAAATCCCGATCCCGATTAATGTTTCGGATCTCGATGCCGAGAGACAGCCCTGTTCGAGCACTGCTCGCAGGCAGCACGTAGGTATACTGTATACCTATGGACGTGCATATACACAAGTAGCAAATGACGTTGCGTGGAGGGCCCATGACGTTGCTGTGGATGTGCCTAATCCATTACATACTGTAATATGTCGCTTCTGATGTTCAGGCGATTCACGAAGACGTCGCATCACTACCGATCAGCGGAAGACATGCTCGAGGCAAGCAACGATGAACAGAAGGAATTAATGCAGAAGGTTCGACCATTAGAAGATTTACAGATGTTTAGAAAACTCTACATTTTACATAAAAATACAATAGGTGGGAAAACTTGTTTAAGTTCGCCTTGGCTCATACACATTTCTGGTGTCTTGGGTCTACACTTCGAAGCGCTTAGATCAAAGCGTATATTGTTGGCATACTATGCTGTCTCTTTAAGACTTTTCAAATCTGAGTCTGACATTATTAGAGCTAAGGTAGGTACAGCGTTCTTTATAAAATATTCAATTCCCTATATATTGCCAGACAATCATCGCAATGGAACAGCGTCGGAAGGCCGAGGCGCGCAGTTGGCACGCGAAACGTCGTGTACTGCGAATGATCGTCACGGTGACTATCGTATTCGCTGTCTGTTGGTTGCCATTGACAATCACGTTCGTCGCGAACACCATTCGCTATCAACGATTCCAGCAAGCGAATGAGCCGGAGTATTGGGTGTTGATTGTTGTTGCGTCGCAGGTTCGCTACACCTGTGTGGGTTGTTCATGATTTTTTCCCTTTTTTGTTCTTCGTTTGTATTTCGAGCACGTTAACAATATCATGGTGTCGTCGTAAAAATAGCTGGAGATTAATATAAATGTTATGGGTCCCATTTCTGCTTTTTTCTGCTAAAATAGGAAAAAAATAAATGGCTTTTAACGACAAATTGTGTACATGCTAAAGTACATTTTTGTTTCGCTTGGGCGCTCGTCACAAGAACAGACCATAAGCAGCTTCGCACCGATACAATCAGAGCAGCGCATTCGCAGTTTGAACAAGACTTTGAAACTAAGAAGTGCTCCAGACAAAAAAGCGGGCTCTCAGTTCGTTTGCTCCGCATCGGGTGAAGTCCGTGTTTATTTGGTCATTAGGCTTAGGTTTAAGCTTGCACCATCGGGCTTGATTTTAATTATGTATGGACTGGTTTCCGTCACGGTGAATGACGTTTCAGGTGCTTGCCTACATGAACAGTGCCACGAATCCGATTCTGTACGGTATCACTTCGTCGAACTTTCGTCGCGGCTGCGCCAATCTTGCCAATACTTGTGAGTTTTCAACTTTCGGGACCGTTAATTTGATAATTCAGATCCGATGATACTCCACATGCTAGGTCCAGCACCATGCCTGTGAATGTGAAACATTGAAATATCAGCTTGTGCACAAATGTTAGATAAAATATATACGCACGTGTAAAAATAAAATTTTAAATTTAGTTCATTATTTTAAAAATAATTAAAATAAAATAAAAATAAGCAGTGTGCATGCAGGCTATGTTGTGTCTGATGTTTCACTGCAGAGCAGCATGACATGAAAGTGTGCCACGACGCCTTTATAACTGACCGGATCATGGCCAATTGAAAGTCACGCGATTATATAGATAAAAACCCGGAAAAAATAAAAATAAAAAAACCATTTCCTCCAGGCATGGGCTGCCGCCGTCCGGTGGTTCGCAAGCGTTCGTCGCGACGTCAGATGTCAACGGGCATTCTGCGTCGACGTGAGCCCGACCGATCGGCGCGTCTGAGCATGGAAAATACGGAAATCTACGGCCTGACGCCGCAGAATCACCACCATCATGCCGCCGACCACAATCTGCATCTGACGAGCCGGGTGCACCACTGGCTGTGGGCGAGAAAAAGTATGAATCTCATTAAACGATCGTCGGCCAAGGATGACAGTTCGACCGACGTTTCGCCAAGAAATCTTAACAACAACAACATTGAAAGTGATAATATTGGACGTCAACAGCAACAGCAACAACATATTAATTTAACGATAACGATAGCCGTCGATGACAATGGTAGTCGATTGAAACATCAAGTCGACCAGGCAGAGCACGACGATGATGTCAATTACAAGGTCATCCCACTTGAGCACATATCAGAGGTATCGGGTGAGGAGCACACAGAACAAGGCCAGCGGTGCTCTGATGATTCCGATGGCGATTGTACTGATGTTGAGAACTGTATTGATCTGTAGCGATGCGGTGGTTTAAGAAATGAAAGGTCTTACTCAGGTCCACAGAATTGTTATTGATTCATTATTTGTTCAAGTATAGCACAAAATGCAGCTCATCAAGTACGTATACTGTACATATGTGTACACAAACAATACTGTATGTTGCGACAGCACAAGCGCGTTCCTATTATAACAACCTGTAAAAAATCGGATGACCAGAACATGGGAACGGGAGCAAATGAAACAGTCCTGTACCACAAGCGCTGAAATTCTGCATTGGTTACCGGCTGACCGTTGCATGATATCGGTTGCACAATGACTTTATAAGAATTGGTCAAATTTTTTTCCTGAATTGTAAAGAGGGAAAGTGACGGGGCAATGACGTTGCGTTGCGTGATCGCACACGAAACATGTAGTAAAGAGAATGTTTCAGACCTGCGGCAACGTGGTTGATCTGCTGTATTATTTTCAGGTGAAAATATTTTGTGAGAATCACAAATAGCACAGTGGTTAAACCTGGCCCGCCACTATTGATATTTGAAAATTTTGTTCTGTTTTTATGATCTATTACTGTTGCCGACTTCGAAACGAACAAGGTTTACATTCGTGACTTTTCCATTAAGTGCCGATTTAATGCCGAAATTAATCTATAAACCTCGGTGCTCGGGAACAAAATTCCAAAAAATAGATAGACCCCCGTTTAGTGCATTTCAGGAAGACAAGAACAAATATTCAAGATGGCCGACTGCTTCTTATCACAGGCATACGGTAGTCACGTGATCTTGCCCATGCGTTTTGTGCAGTGCCGCTCTGTTTCTCAGTGCATAACACACGTGTTGTAAGCGCGCGCACTGGCAGCACTGTGTAGTGGGAGCGTAAAGTCGGGAGCGTGAAACCCCTAATAGCATACTGTAAGCCTATGATAATTTTGCGGCAATTCAAAATTTTGTTCCTGGCTGACGTGATTGCCAAGAAGTGGGGGTCTATCAATTTTTTTAAGTTTTGTTCCCGAGAACCGGTGTTTATCGATTGATTTCGATATAAAACCTGCACCAGATCAAAAAGTCATGAATATAAACCTTATTCGTCTCGATGTCGGCAACTAAATTAGAGCAAAAAAAACAAACCAAAAATTTCAAATATCAATAGTGGCGGGCCAGCTTTAAGAGTGACTGAACGTGAAAATCGAGATTGATTTGATGAATTCTTATATGGTCATTGTGCGACCAATACAATAGTCGTGTCGGTGTGGCAAAAATGTTTCGTTCCCTCCCAGTTCCGGGCAAGAGGTCCTTTAGTCAGACATTGGAACGAATATTGGGCAAAAAACAAAAAAGTAATAAAAAACAAGGTTTGCAAAGTAATGTTAAACAAAAATTTTCATTCAAAAATATTTTTCAAATCCTGATGGTTCGAACCGTCCCAGATAATATGAAATCAGATGCAGGCAAATCGACTCAATGTCTTGTTCACGTAGTCCTTGTTTTCTAAACTGAACGGCAGCAGATCCCAAAGTCCGTCGTTGCACCGTATTTCGACAGTGAGAATGTCCCTAGGGTAATCGGCCTGTAACGGTTAGTTGCATTCATATTCAATCATTTGAAAGAGGACAAACCTAGGGTATTCTTGAAAAAACAATGAACAATTGAACCTGTGCACATATGTAGGATGTGTAATACATACCGGAGTTTTCCAAATTTTTCGAATGGAGCCCCTTTTGGGATTTTTTTGTTGGGATGCCAGATCCACAATTACAGGTGAAAAAGGAAACAAGCGTTTTTACTTA